>QANX01001013.1:79423-94390 GCA_003254975.1 Ochetophila trinervis | reverse complement strand
CTCCTTATGGGTATCAACAATATATATGACATTTCACGAAATTAATGTACGATATTTCTGAAGGTGTAGCCTTTATTAATTTTGGAACTCATGGTGATGGTCAACTTTTAATATATTGTTTTGGAGTTTGCCATTGGAAAATAAATAAATAAATAAATAAGGCACAGATGCGACGCAGGAAGAATCGTACCGAAAATAATTGCAGAGACATGTATGGTTGTTTAATGTCAGAAAGGTAGGAAAAGACACGAGAAAATGGGGTAGCAGTACTTAAAGAGTATTTATACTTCAGTGGTCACTAATTACATTGACTAGACATGTATAGCTCGTCTTCATATAACTATATAAGTATATATGGTTCGCCCAAAAAAGAAAAAGACATATATAGCTAGCGTTTTCTGAACTTTCAATTCTCAACTCCTATTCTTTTTCCGTTGAAAGTTGGATATATGGTTCGCCCCTGCATGTGCTATGTCACTACTTTCAAATTTATAAGATTAGAATAATTTGTTGTACTGAACTAGGCCGGATGGTTTTGAAATATTTTAAACCTGGTCCAATTAAATTAGGGCCAATAAAGCTGATCGAACTAGACTTAAAATAATCAAATTCAACCTAAGCAAGTCTTGTTTAACAAAAAAACCCTATGTGCTTTGTTTTCAATGATTCTATTAATAATTAAAGCACCACATGTTTAGTGTTCATATATTTTATACATGCTTTATTGTTGAGTTATGTCAATTAAGTAATGCTATAGAAAATCCAAATGTTAGACACCAAATTATGTTGTTGTTGTAATTATTGTTATTATTCCATTAAACTTTGCAAGTAACTCATTTCGATTATTATTTTGATAATAGATTCGGTATGTTATCTGTTAACAAATTAACGAGGTTTACATGTAAAAGTATATGGGATCCAATTATAATAAATCAATAAAAAAGGTGACACAATAGTACTTTCAATTTAATAAACACATTAATGTAGTGATTCTATATAAATAAATATTAGTATAATTTCTCTAGAATAATGCATCCCTTTTGAGTTGAATTCAAACTGATTAGAATTGTACAATTGAATAATATTCAACGTTTAGTTTGATAGCAATGATCATTAGTGATAAGTTTCACATTCTCAATTTAAGATGTTATTTTAAAATTCTTTTCCCCATTTATAAAAAAAAAACAATAAAAAAACACCTTTTGATCATTTCCATACATTTTTTTACTAACTCTCAATGTATTATTAAACTATTTCATTGTTTATAGAAAAAATTCCATTAATTTATACAAAATTAAGCGAAGCTTCCATACTTAGGATTTTTATTTTATTTTTTGGTAATGTCAGCAGTTTCCATCGCCAAACAATGCTTGTCCGAAAATAAGAAATAAAAAACAGTTCTTATATAATGCAATGTATTATCAGGTAAAAGTTTATATTAATTTTGATATAGAGGGATTATTACTGCGCAGTTAATTTAATGAGCTACATACGTTGCTCATCTTGTAATATGCCACATACACGTAAAATTGGTAAATCATAGATGGACTTTTGAGAATATAGGATGAAGTAATCGCAAACTTCTGTATATTTTATTTTCTCCATATTTGGTACTTTGACGTATTGTCGTAGGCTTGTAGCTTATAATAAGGTGAGCCATGTAGTCCATATAACAAAATTATATTTTTAGAAATATTTGTTGGGCAACAGCAAGCGTTGTCCCACCTAGAGTTAAAAAATTCGAAAATAATATGCATATGTATATATATATTTTAAATGTCCATTTTCCATAACGATTTCAAGTATACAGAAAAATTAAATATGATTTTTTTTTTTTGGAAAAAAAGAAGTTTTAAAACATATATAAAACTTTAAGACGTATAAAATATGTCAAAAAACAGAGTTGATAAAAAGATTTAAAAATTGCAAAAATAATAATTAATAAACTTATTTAGGACTTTTTCTCCATTTACAATTTTTCAATACTCTTGAAAAAAATATTTTTCTTTTTCTTTATCATCTCTATTAAATAGTAACGTTTTAATACATGTACAAGAATTTTCAATTAAGGTATATAAAACTTCTTTTTAATTACCGTATTTTTTAGTCTAAAAAAGGATTTATATATACATACGTAAAATATACCTATTTTTGTCGTCCCCTATTAACTAATTATGTGGTTCATGGGACCGCCAAGTCTTCAGACACAAACGTAAGAAAGACCTACGGATGAAATACACGTAATTTGACATGTTTTATGTCTGGGGGTGATTTCGGTACCACTTATTATTTGCACTGATTAATGGTTTAATTTTTAAAGCTTAGTTGGAAAAAGGACCTTTTTGTCGTATCCATAAATGCGCATTTGTAGCATTTTGTCATGATATTCAATAAAAAAGTCTAACACAGTGCAATCCTTAAGGCTGGCTACCGATCAAGAAATACATTGCAAAATTGGAAACGCCATGCAGACATTATATTATTGTTCAATGAACTTATTACACTGCCGGTTTAATTGAATAATTAATATCTGTTCAGTTAAATTAATCCAGCGAACGATGAAAACGCATTGAGCTCCAACATCCGAACTTCATTTGCTTCAAAAGCGTCCCTCCGATTTTCAGACCTTATAATTGTTTCCTCCATCAAGCAGTGATCGCTGTGGCTATTTGTTGGGACTATTTCAAATTTAGTTCAATACATTTAGGCTAATATAATTAAAATGGTGGAGTTCAATCCAGTCGTTCGGCTTTAGATTCCCATAACTCTGAGTGCAAAACTACGTCTGAATACAGGTCGTAAATGTGGAAATCATTTAGGAAGCCTGTATTGGAATTGTTAAGTCCAGAAGAAAATGGAGTATCACAGGCCAATCCAGGAACTATATTTTCGAACCTTGTAATTGTTTCGTCCATCGAGCTTTGATCATCAAACTTTGTCAAATCAAAACGAGAGACACCCTCGAGCCCATTTTCTCCGTCCACAGCGTCCTTGTTACCACATTCTTCATTAATTTTGATTCCTTTAGGTTCACACAGCTCTGAGTTCAGCTCTACATCCAAAAACACAATGTCGTTAATGTCGAGATCATTTAGGAAGTTTGTATCGAAACTTTCAAGTCCCGAAAAAGTTGGAGTTTCAGAGGCCAATCTAGGAACTATATTTTTATCGACCATTTGATGATGATCATGATCAGCCTGCAACTGAAGCCATGGAATGGCAACTTTTTTGCACCGAAAAGCTTTTGTCCGAATCACGTGGCGATGAGAATCTGTTAAAGTTTTGGAATTCAACTCCGGACCATTAGATTTAGATTTAGAGGAGATCTTCATACTTGCTATCTCTTCCAAATTACCATGTCGTTCGCCGAAATCATTAACCTTGTTGGCCTGCAATCTCTTGCTTAAGTTTGTGTTCCAGTAGTTCTTGATTTCATTGTCTGTTCTCCCTGGTAATCTCCCAGCGATCAAAGACCATCTACATAAATAATATTTTATTAGTTCAGCAGAATTATATAAACCCCCGAATAGATTTTTAAATTTCAATCCTTAAGATAAGATAATAGAAATAAGAATATCTCTATATATAGCAGTGCAGTTCAAAGTTTTGATCATGAAGAAGCTTCAAAGTGTTCATTTAAAAGACTAAATGAGAATCTGTATATTGTATGAATGGTTTTGACATTTTGTTTTTGTTTTCAGTCTTGTCAACTTACTGCATCAATAATAAACATATATAATTGAGTGAGAAACTGGAGGGGCGTTTCGGTTTCCTACATAGTAGCTTGGTATGACAAAAAAGTGATCGGTCTTAATTAATATTAAACTTTTTAGACATTAAAAATTAAGCAGATATGCTTTTAAACCCAGAAAAACTGATACATATATATATATATATATGTTGATGATAAAGAGAATTATTTCTCATCCGGTATTCAGAAACTGCATTGACGATGGACTTTAGATTTAAAAGTTTGTCGTCAATGAAGTTTTTCCGGACAAAAATCATCCGTAAACTCTCAGAAGAGGAAAAATAAAAATAAAGAAATTGATCAATATATATATAAAAATTAAAATATAATGTTTACCTGTTCCCGAGGAGCTTATGCAGTCTGACAATGAGGTCTTCTTCTTCCATGGAAATATTACCTCTCTTAATATCGGGGCGAAGATAATTCAACCATCGGAGTCTGCAACTCTTCCCGCACCGTTTCAATCCTGCAATATTGCAAATGCAATGCAATGAACACCACATTAGTTAATTAATTAAATTCTTTTTTTGGGAATTAAGATTAAACAAAAAAATAAATACCGGCTTTTTTAGGAAGATCTCGCCACTTTCCTTGGCCGTGGGTACGAATATAATCAATCAGGATTTCATCTTCATTGAAAGACCAAGCTCCCTTGTTTAGGCCTTGTTTGTCACAGCATGGTCTTTTGCCCATCTCTCTCTCTCTCTCTCTCTGATTTTAAATTTCTTCCACTTGAATAATTGGTTTGCTTTTTCGAACATCTCGACCCATTCTAGGTGCAACAGTATATATTATGGCAGTACGGAATCCTACGAGTACGTGATTCTGATTATACACATTTCCGAAACAAATAATATATCTATATATATAGTTAAGTCCAGATAAGAATGAACTGATTATCCAAAATTCTTTTGTCTATTCTCAACGAAATGATGGTCCATACATTTTTTATTTTTATTTTTATTTTTATTTTTAACCTTAGACATTATGGTAATGCTTGTAATGGGACCACTGACTTGCAACTGGATCCTTCCTTTCAATTATATGAGTGCTGAGGTGGAACATTAGTATCATCGCACTGCATGTGCCATCTTCTCCATATGATTTTTAACCCTCATTTGGTAAATTTTATATTTTTGGTTTTCTATTTTTTTTTTGAGAAATTAAAATGAATCTTATTTAAAGCACACACCTATTGAATATTACTAAAGTAAAATCTTTAAAAAAATTAAAAACCAAAAATACAAAACATAAAAGTTACCAAACCATCACAAAAGGTTATGTTCGGTTAACGTTGACATGAGAATCTTTCATCTTTCTTTTGTTTTTTTAAATAAATAATTTTTCATCTCTTTTATATGTAAAAATCCAAGTGAAAATAAAAAAATAAAAGAGCGTCACGTCATTTGATGAAAGGAACCTTCGCCCGTTTAGAAGTGGATTCGAACCACTGACACAAGGATTTTCAGTCCTTTGCTCTAACCGGACATAAATCTAATAATTTTTATATTTATATATTATTTTTTATAGTATAAATATAAATACTATTTAAAAATATATAGTCCAAATTTAAAATTTATTATAATGACGGTAAAATATATTATTAACGGTAAAATCGATAATAAATTTTTAATAATAATTTAATTTTAAAATTATCCACATCATAATTTTTTATTATTATAATATGTATTGTTTTTATTTTCTCAAGAGATGAAAGAATAAAATATAATTTAGAAAGATATTGCACTGGAATTGGATGTATCGATAAAATGAAAATAACTACGAAAATAAATGGAGCATATTTAGATGTGCCATTACAACCAGGCATTTTTTTATTTAAAAAAAAAAAGACAAAAAAAAAATAAAAATCCCACAGCTATTCACCAAAAAAAAAAAAAGGAAAAAAAGAATCTCGTACAACTGCGCCGTTGGCGCTGAGTGAGTGCAGAGTAGAAGGCGACATGGATACGTGGGTCCCCTATTGTAGATTTGCAGTGGTACCAGGCGTTTTTCTGGCCCCCACCAAAGCTTTTATCAACTTTTTCTTCTCATCAATATTTCTTTTGCTTTCTAGTTAAATTATTATTAATATTGTAAATATAAAATAAAGGAATTTATAGAATGGTTAATCTTGAAAGAAAAAAATTGCTTTTTTCCTCAAAACTTTGTTAATTAGAAAAAGAAAAGAAAACACAAGTTTATGTATATGTATATATAAAAGAGGGAATTGAAATTGAAAATTAGCTTGTAATATCATCTTGCAGCGAGAAATGCAACATTTTTTACTTGGAGGGTAAAAATAAATAAATAGAAAACAAAGGTACGATGTGTTAAAAGTCATAATCATAGTCATATATTCCCATCTATCAGTCAACGGAGTACATGATTTCAACCACCCTTGATATATGTCTCTTCTTCCAAAAATATATAAATGCATAATTGATACCTAACCACCTCATTCCAAGGATTCTTTATACGACTTTACAGAATCCTCTGAATTATTGGGCTTTTAGAATTTTTTTGTGGAAGCTTTCAAAACTGGTGCAAATATCTTTGTAGCAGCATTCAAAATTATTAGTTTCGTCATTTCAAAGGCGCTAAATTAATGACACGAATTAATCACATGGATTAGTTATCATCTAATTTGAGGAGTATATTAATCCTTTAATAGGATTATTTAGGCAGGTAAAAAAGTTTGAAAGTACAAAATCTAATTAAATTTATTTGAAAAAATTCGGTTAAAATTTCTCTAGCCTAAAAAAGCCAAGGCCAAACTCGTCCGAGTTCGAAATTTTAAACTCGAACTGAATTGAACTGCCAAATTTACACCCCTAGGATTATCAAGTCAGGCATACACATTGGTTTGCTTAAGATAGTTAGGGTTGCTTTGCCATATGAATTTAGGGTTTCCCCAGCAAATTGGGGAAAAGGCAACAAACTGTGTTTGTTTATGAAGACCAATCAAAAATTGTTGTTACAAATGGTGGTTAGGAAGAATGAGGAGGTTCCAATATATGTTAAAGTTTTTTTTTTTTCTTTGATTATTAGAAGAGGAAGATTCTGTATCTAAGAATGATTGAACTTCTGATCTACAAATATAATTTCAATAATTTTAGCACTGGATCAAGCTTACGAATACAGTATTTTAACTTTAATTTTTCAATTAACTTTTATCTTAATTTCCATTTTCATCCTTTTCAATTTTTTACAAAAATAAATAAAATAAAGATATATATATATATATATATATTGTTGTGTCGTTTTGAATATACCCTGCAGGTATATTTTCCATAAGCATAACAACTCTGCTTGGATTTGGGAAATATTCATATAAATGAAATTTCAAGCTTTAGGGGCTGAGCCTATCCTTGTAAATTAATAATTATGGTTATATTTTTCTAACTAATGACTTCCATTTTTCACTTCAAATATATGATTAATAGTTTGTAACAGCTCGGAATTGGGAAGTAACACATAGTTATTGCGAACAACCATTGTTGATCGAAGCCGTGGTTATTTCCATGTTAGATAATCCACCACCATTGGTGATGATCTTTTACATGTTAGCATTTTACTTCAAATAATCAAACAGCAAAACAAGGGAAAGAAGCGGAGGCTCTTGTAAAATGGAAACAGAGTCTTGACAGCATAAAAGCCAATCCATCCTATTTTCATGGGTCGGAGAAGGCAGCAGCTAATATTGCAATTGGTTTGGAGTTGCTTGCGATCGAAGAGTTGGGCTAGAAAAGTAAAACCCATCTCGAAATCAAATCCCTCTTGAGGAATATTTAACATCGCTTTTAATTTTTTAATTGCCAAGGATGAATCGTCTATCTTTCAGAAAGACTTTTTCTAAAGGAAACAAGGGAAATCAGGACTAGGAACACCCGCTAGAGCTTAAGCAAAGACTTTTTATTTAAAAAAAAAATTAAAAATTAAAATGCTTTATTATGATTATGCTATGATAATTAAAAGGGTAGGGAAGGAAAGGGAGAGAGATGAGGTAGGAGTGAAAGAGAGAGGAAGAGAAGGGCAAATGGCTTGTTTGGTGCTCGACAATGAGACAAAATGTTATGTGGATGGTGAAAGTAATAGGAAAAATATATATATAGAGAATGTGTGGGATTGTGAAAAGAGGAAGGGAATCGAGTACACAACCAACATATTTCCAAGACTGTAATGCAATCGCGGAGTGCCATGTGTTTCTTTATACAGACTGAGGCAGAAGTCAACGAGAAATTCATTTAATAATAGAGACTCCCTGTGTCTGAAGTCTGAAGATTGGCCATGGCAAATTGGCAATAGATTCGACGGTGCATCATCCGGACAACATTTGTCTTTTTGATTTATGGTGTAGCACTCCACGCTAAAATAAATGAGATTTTATATTATGGAAGGCTATAATTAATTTTTGACATTTAATATTTTTATATTTAAAAAAATTATAATCCAATTTAACTCTGGTCAATTTTAATGTCATGTGTTTTTCATATGATTTTTTAAAATTATTATTTTTTTATTATTTTAAAATATTAGAAAAAAATTTCACCTAAAATTATTTTAGTCATTTATTTTTTTTTCATTTTAAATTGCTATAAAAAAATTATGATGATTTTTTTTTCATTCTAAATTTTTGCAAAATCTATTTATTTTTTCATCTTAAAAAGTTATACATGAAAAAAATTATTTTAAAATGAAAGTAAAAATCATGATAAAAATATATAAGATAAAAAAATTATTATATTTTTTTTAACAATTTATAATGAATTATTTTTTTTTTGATGAATAGATATTTTTAATTTCAAAAAATTAGTAAAATAAAAGGTAACGTTAAGCGCGCATAATCTTATTAAACATAATTTGTAAAAATTAATGAAATTAGACTAGATTGCATTTTTTGTAATATTTATAGCACTTATAAATGAAAAAATTAAATTATAAAAAATACTAAAGTTTATTTAATCTATTTATTGGAATTACAACATTGACTATCTACAATTACTACTCGGAAAACGTTGAATGCGATGCATTATTATATGATTATATCCATCAATAATTAGATTCTATAGGTGCATTTTTTCACGAGTTTCTAATCGTTTTAATATATATTTGTCATCATCTGTAAACATGTTCTATTCGAGAAGAAGATGCATGAATTTTTCTAAACTACTCCTATTCGCCTGGATTGCTCGATCGGGTTTAGAAATAAGATTTAATCACATGTTTCTCAATCAAATAAGAAATTTCTCATTTTGTAGGTTTTTCTTTTTTACACACCCATCTTCTTCTTTTCTTTTTTTTAGCTATGAGTTTCTACCATTTTTTTATTGATATATCCATGAAATATATAATTAATGATGGTGATATATATATATATAATAATAATAATATCTACTTCGAAAGTTATGTTAAAGTTGCCATCCAAAACTTAATAATGTTGAACTGCCTTCGCGCATATTGATCTATTCAAAACATTGTTGAGGAAATGGGGTTTGTTGTCGATCTTTCAATAATTTATTTTTATTTTTTTGTTTGTTTGGATCTCCTAGAGCTAAGCTCACCTAATTTATCATTGACACTTTTTTTCTTTGCTAATGATTTTGTTTCTCTGACTTTTTGCCAAATTTTGTTGTATATTTGATAGATTGAGAGTGTGGCCTAGAGGCTACCTTTTGAGTTTAGGTGGTAATTGTGTCCTTTTAGTTAATATAACAACCCTTTTCAAAACTATTTACCAAAAAAAAAAAAACCCTGTTCAAAACACAAGCAGAAATTGCTTTGAAAAAGGAGAAAGCATAGCATAGCATAGCATATCATATCATAGTATGTCTGAAACTGAAATGCATCATGTCCTACTCCTATGCATTCTATTTGTTTTCCATAGCTTCAAATGTTGCTGAACAACAAAATAATATTTAATTTTTCTAGCCATCTTTTCTTACTTCAACATAAACCCACGTGAAACATATTAACTTCGCGAAACCTTACCTTAATTTACTGATTTAGTCTTTGCGATAGAAGGTATAATTGCAAATTATAAAATTTAAACTAATAATTGGAGGGAAAAATATTCATGATGAAGAAAATAAAATAGTAGAAGGGATAGTATGGAGAAGTTAAAAAATAATTAAAGAGGAAGAAGGAAGTAAAAAATACTTACAAAAGGATCCACATGAACAGAATTCATAACTGTACCTAAATCCCGGAAAACTAATAAATAAAACTTTTAAACTTTTAGAGAAGAAGTAGTAATTACAGCCGATCAAAGATAAAAAAACTGTTTCAAATAAAAGAAAAATAAAAGAATTAAAAATTGCGTAAATAGAGAAGAAAAAGGTGATTAAATTAAAGTTAGAAAATTCTAAAAAGTACCAAGGCCCAATTAACATCCAAAGATTACCTTTTATTTTTCTCTCCTAAATCAAGATATATGTAGGCCCAAATTCATCACCAGGCCTCAATTTTCCTGTGCATTTACCATCTAATCAGCTTTCCAACTCTTTTTCTTCTTTAATTTTTTTATGGCGATAACGATGGATTAGTTACCATTTTTAATCGTATCTTCTATTTATTTTTCTTATTAGGATAGAGTTAGTGATGAGTCTCTGGAGCTGTAACTGTAATTTTTAATTTTTAAAGCACATGCAACTAACAATTAGGTTATCATATAAAATAAATATTACATGGTGATCAGCTCTCAGGAGTCAGGATTGGCAAACTCCGTCGGTATAGTTTGAGGACATTTAGTGGCAAAAGACCATATTTGTCTTTTAAAATACTGTGGCAGAATAATTTATGTGTGGGAAAAGGAGAAAGCAGAAACTAATATCCGGCCTCTCAGACAGTCTCTACATTAAGTTATTATTCTGCAGTTGCTACAAAGGTTGAAGCAACATACCACAATTAGTCTCTCAATAGCTGATTGCTTTCTGTTAAAACTTTGCCTCATCTTCAGCCATCTCATTGAAAACCCTCCCAATCACAGAGAGAAGCAGACCTATTGGATATACTAGATGGACCCAACAACGCTGAAGATTGCCGGTCTGTTTCCGCCTAAAGGTTTGGCCGGAGGGAAGAAGATTTAAGGGGAACCCATTTGCAGGTACTGGATTGCAGTGACGGACATGGTAGAAATAGGTAGTCTAAAGACCACCTGAATTTTTCCTCTAAGTGATTCACACAAGTTTTTCTCCTGGTCCAATAGTTGGGTAAAGTTTTAACTTAACCAATAAAGATAAGCAAAGTGGGGTTACAGGTAATCTAATAATTGTTTCTCTTCATATTTTTTGGAAAGGAACTTTAAACTAATAATTAAAGGGAATTTATGTTAAATGTCCATGTCAAAGAAAAATAATGATTGAAAAAAAAAGAATGAAAATAATACTTGAACACCACACGAACATTATTCACCGTTACATTGTCATATCTAAGCAGACGCAGATGCACCAATTTCTTCAAGTGGAAGAAAAATACCTCTTTTTTTCTTGCCATTCATCATTCAATGCATAAAATGAAAAGTTTAATATTCTTCAGCAGACAATCTGGCTTTCATACATAAAAGCAATGGGAATCATCTCTGCTAGTCAACATCATCAAATCTCCAATTCAAACCAAATCCAGCTCAATGCAATTTACCCTTCATGAATAGACTTCTCTATAAATCTGAACTTGAAGTTCCTTTTATAATCTAAAATCTTTGGAAATGACTCGTCACTCTATACAAATTTCAAAGGATTGATGATGAGGATGATGATCATGATAGAGAGCAAAAGTTTCAGGATATCAATCCCATGGTGTATAATCCAATGTCACTCATGAGCTATTGATACTTGAAATTTAGGACCTTAAAAGAGAGGGAGAAAAGAAAACAATAAAAAAGTTTACATTAGGTGTTAGTCCACGCAAAATTGAAAATCACAGCAACCTTTAATCTCACATGGTGATCAGCACAAAAAAAGTGCTAATGACATACTCATATGGTTTAAGTGCCGGCTATTGTCTAATAAGCTCAACAGATTAATTTGTTTCAATCAAAATCAAGTTTCACCTAAAGCCACACAAACTCAACCAAGCTTTTCAAAAAATCCAACACTTTTTTGTAGATAAACGAAAAAGTTTCAGCAAATTCGATCCCAACAACAAAATCATAATGCAACTGGATATTACTAATCGAAATGATAAGTAGAGTAGCAAAAGCAAAAGAAAAACAAAATCATGCAATTAAAGGCGATCAAAAGGGTATCAATAAAAATTAAAAAATTAAAAATAAAGCCTTTAACGATTCCACACGAAATTCCATTCAATTGGAAACATTATTTTTCTTTCCAGTAAGCAGAGCTTAGCTTATTTATGTAATTTAGTTCATAACAGAAGGAAGATAGTTAACTCAAAGACTCGCAGATTGTGAAGTCGGTACCACATAATCGACGACCACCACGCTTTCCAAACGGTCCCTAACCTTCTCCTTCTGCAAATTCACCAATTCTTGGTTCGAATCCACAGCTTCCAAATCGCCCAATTCAGGAAAGACCGCCAGCGATGCGATCGAGTATCCTTTGGCTCTCGCCGGCGAGAAGTTTTCTCCGACACTAATCTGACTAATTTGCCCAAAACTATCCCTAATTCCTTTAATCACCCCCACAATCTCCGATTTCGCTCCGTCGTCCACGTTCTCCTTCAGCTTCAAGAAGGTCACCCTCAATGCGGATCCGGGTTGTGGGGTCGCTGGGCCGTTAAGGTCCTCGGCGATCCAATCGACGGCCATGATGTCTTCGACGATTGGGAGGACCGATTCCTTAACCACGCTCAGGTGGTTTGGGTGCTCAGAATAAGCGCTCAGGTCCTCCTTGGAGCTGTAGCGGCTATGGAGGATGTGAGTAAATTTGAGGGATGATGATCGGGTACGGAGGAGTGGTCCGGCTGTAAGGTGGAGGACTTGATCGAGTGAGATCAGACCATTGAGGCCGCTGACCATGGCATTGACCTTTGACGGGTCGGTGTCGTCTTTGACCTTGAACAGCACTACGTGTTCGATGGTCTGCTTCGAAGACATGATCTTGGTGGAGAAAGAATAGGAGGAGGTGAGAGAGTGGGGTTTGAAGGAACAAGCGGTCTTGAGGGTGAGGGGGTGTTTGGCTGAGGAGAAAGTGCGAGAAAATGGGGTAGGAAATGCTGTGCGGGCTCTGAGACACAGGGACATTCCGATGAACAATGAAAAGGACGAAGAGTGGTGCTGATTACTTTTGGATGGTGACTGGAGAGGCTAGCAGGTCACAGACGCATCAGTTTTGGATAGATGGGCCGGAGACCCTTGTCCTTTCAAAGCCCAAATTAAATAGGAATTTTGCGAGGTTCAAAATTTGTTTTCATTACTGTTTGGAGAGGAAAACAAACAAGCAATTTGTTTTGTAATTTTTAGAAAAAGAAAGCAGAAAACTACCTAACTTGGTTATGGCCGATCAGATCTGTTTATTCTTATTTCCATTTAAAACTTCTATTGATATTTGGGTGCCAATACAACTTAATATTACACACATATACAATCCTAGAATTTTCTTATAAAATTCTATTGTTATAAATATTTGAAGCTAATAAGGTTAATTTCTTATGGTCCAGAGAGTTGTCTTTCATATATCATAAATATTTGAGTACATGTATCTATTGTTACAACTTACAAGTTAAGGCCGTGGTCTCTCCATATGTGAAGCTGTTGAATGGCAATAAACAAGTACGAAAATGACAATTTTTTTTTTAATGTTCTTTTTTCTATGCAAGCACGTAAAATATTTTTGTTCATTAATTAATAAACACTTGATGATTATTATATATATGTATAAAGTGTGAGATTCGGACATGTCCAAGTTTACAATTTACTTTCTATTACTTTAATGTTATCGATTGCAAAATATATATATATATATTATCCTATTAGTTTGTTTTCTATTTATGAGGTCTAAATATGTAGTATAATATGATTTTTCAAGGTATGCTTGCTGTTTCCAGTGTGTGATAGGCCAAATGGAGTACAAATTGAACAGCAAACTTAAGCATTTTTGGAAGCAAAAACTAATATATAATCAGATATTTCCTTGATTAAAAAGGAAAATACAATATTTAGTAATTTACAATAAGCAGCATCTTTCAGATATAAATTAAACGATTAATAGAGGGAAAAAAAAAAAACTCCTTTATTTTAATATTTTATAGCACAAAATTAAAGAAAGTAAAGCAATATCATTAACAGGGTTGAGGTGGATGGACGACGTAATCAAGAAGCAGCAAGGCTTCCAAATAATCTTGAAACTTGTCCTCAAAAGTCAGCCACTCTTGCTTGGAATCCGCCGCCTCCAAATCACTCTGGTTCTTGAAAATCGCGAGGAACACAATCGAAAACCCTTTCGCTCTCCCCGGTGAGAAGTTCAAACCGGAAGTAAACTGAGTCGTCGTGGTCTCCACCTGAAATTTATCGATCACTGCCTCCGAAATCTCGGATTTGGCCTCGTCGCTTAAACTCTCCTTCAATCTCAAGATGGCCACTCGCAAGGCGGATCCCGGAGGTACTTGGACGGGTCCTCCTCGGAGGTCGTCGACGATCCAATCGACGGCCATGATGTCTTCTACGATGCGGGCGTTTTCCTTGGTCACGCTGACGTGGTTGGGGTGTACGGTATAGGCGTCCAGGTCCTCTTTGGTGTTGTAGCGGCTATGGAGGATGTAATTGAAGGTGAGGGAGGGTGATCGAATGCGGAGGAGTGGTCCGGCGCTGATGTGGAGAACTTGGTCCAGAGATCTTAGGCCGTTGATACGGCTGATCATTGAGTTGACCTCGGACGGCTCCGTGTTTTCCTTTACTTTGAAGAGGACGATGTGATCGATGATCTGGGAGTGGGATGAGGCCATCTTGAAGGAGCGAGAGAGTAAAGAGCTTCAGGTTGAGGTGGTGTTTGGGAGGAAGGAAAGTGAGAGAAACTGTGGGTGGGAAAGTATTGGGTGAAGCAGCAGCAGTCCACGTTCAACTTGGTAAAATACAATGGTGATACCGAGATGTGCGGTCCCGCAGTCAATATGTCCAAAAGGAAAAACAAGTATCATTTAAAAATATATATATATATATATATATATATGAGATTAACTATAAATATTTATGAAAATATTTTTATTTTTTTATTTTTATAGTATTTAAAATTATTAAATTAAAAAATAAAAATAAAATACTA
>QANX01001013.1:0-78889 GCA_003254975.1 Ochetophila trinervis | reverse complement strand
TATATATATATATATATATATATTTTTATTTCGAACATTTATATGACCTGCTTAGCCCAACTTCAAACAGAGGCAGAGGCAAAGGCAGAACCACTGCTAAATTTGCATGAGAAGAATATTAATAATGAGGGAGGAAAATTCGAAAATAGGACACAGAAAAGATTATCATTATGAAATTAGGAAAATGCTAAATATACCAACCAAACCGTTCCTTCTCGCTTGTATTGGCTGCGTTTCTCTGCTTCACAAGCTCATGCATGTACCTTCTTTTGTCCTTTGTACTCTGTTTCTCGCTCATTCGCTTAGAGCAAGGTCAGCTTTCAAAGATCAAATTTTTGTTTATTTTTTCATACATTCTCATATAATTCCATGCTTCTAGATTTACTTCAAATGCAAATGGGGTTTATATATCATCTTGTTGAATCGCAAACTTCTATCAATTGAGGTTTGCTTTCTCGGTTCTTATTTTTCAGTTTTCTAAATAGTCAGTTGGTTTGGTTCGTTTGTTTTAGTTGCAAATTCATTCAATTTTACTGCATCATTTTTGCTTATCCATCGTATTCATACATTATTTTTTATTGTTATTGTTATTTTTCATTTTCAGACCATAAAATTCTAATAGTGGAATTCAGCCTTGTAGTTCTTCTTGTAGTTAACCAGCTATTTATAAGCATCTCAGACTAGCTGTGGTTTTATCTGACTCGCTGATAAGACATTGGTAAATGCAAATGAGACATTCTGAAATATCTATGATTGCAAATGATTATGTCAAACTTAAAAAGAGGCCAACCACTGTTTCCGTCTGCCTTCATAAATGTAAGCTCAACAGTTTTGTTAAAGGTAAATTTTCTTGAAATATGAGTTATAATTTCACATACCCTTAAGTAATTGGATTATGCCTTGCAGTTTGCAAACATTGTATACATCGGAAACTCGAAGAGGATGTGAGAAATTGTTGCCCTGTATGCAACACCAACTTAGGTTCCTTTCCTGAACAACTTCTAAGGTGATTTTTCAGGTTTTATTCACTATATTTATGCACTCCACACCATTTGGAGTAAAGCACATCCTAATCGGAAGGGGGGAGGAAAAAAAAAAAAAAAAAGGGAACAGATTGACAATTGCTTTGAAAAATTCTTCAATTTTATTTGCATTCAAATTTACATTATATTTCATACTAGGATTTCTTGAAATGAGTTGCTTTTAATTGTTGGACAGGCCTGATCATAACTTACGTGCCTTGACAGTACAAATTCTTCCGGTGGATAACTAAGGAATTTGTTCACGATTCACGAGCACATGAAATCGCTCCTCCATTGATGAATATAAAATAAGATAACTGACAACATTTCTAAGTCCTTTTCTGACTGGAAAAGGAATGATGGGAAGATTGAAACTTCTATGTCAAGAGCCACTGTCCTGGATAAACCTCAATGTTCCATTTGGTTTTGTCTGCTTGCTTGTGATAACAAGGAAGGAAATGTTTTAAGTTTATGTCTAACAGTGATTTGTTCTTTTGTCAAATACTTATTATTGTAGTTTCTTGAATCTGATTTTAATTTCCATCTTTACAGGAATAAGTATGCATTGCCACAGATACCAAAGCCCTATATCAGGACCAAGTAAGTAGACTAGTTATAAAAGCACAATAGCTTTAACCAAGTGGCCAATGTGTCTTTTACTCTTGTGTGTGTCTGAGTGTTTTGTTTTGAGGTTTTCCATTTCTGTCGGCCATGAAAACCAGGTTTTCTTTTTATGAAAATAACATTATCTTTTATATGAACTTTATAGGAGTGCAGATCTAGCTGTGTCCTATGTCAACAAATATCTGGCATATAAGCTGAATCTCAAACATGAATCTGAGTAATGCTCAATTAGAATTAATTTTCATTCCCTTAATCATTAAGTTTGAAAGTAGTAGAAAGTTGGCAGAAACTATCTGTTTGGCTCGTATCCTGCTTGAGGCAGAGTATTTGCCGAATTGCCAAAAGTCAAATTCTCAGGTGTCAGAAGTTTAATAGCCAAAACGATGAATCTAGTAAGAATATACTTGTCACACACGGCTCAAAAACTAATGACTATTTAGATGTGGTGAACATTAGAGCTTTAAATCTCAACATGATTTGATAAAAAGGGTCTAAAACAAACATTTTGGGAAAGATGACACTGTAAACAAATTTTGAAAATATTAAACATTTCTAAATATTAATTTTGAACTTTAAAGTTCTAGATCTAGTTTTGGCACACGATATATACAAGTGTGGATAGTCTTTAAGTAGGAAGAAACATAGGACTATTATTATCAAAAAAAGAAACATAGGACAGTTTTGAAACCTCAATCTAGTTTTTATCAATAATTGAACAATGTTGGCTTTATCATTCATAATTGTGAATGAATTCATGACTAATACATTGCGGTGAAATGGAAATTGGTTGGATGCACAGGTGGAGATTATGTGCTGCGGTCGACCATTGATCCCAAACTTGACATTGAGAAACCTAGTAGATATTTGGATACAAGCTGTGTCTACCATGGGACCACTTTACCTTAAATCTTGTGATGGTGGACACACCTTCATGATGGAGTTGACATACAGGAGAAGCAACAAAGTCTTGATCTCTCCAAATAAAATAAGTTAATATTTGTATACCACCACCGTTCTACCAGCATATGTATATATATATATAGACACACATACCAGAAACATATTTAGAACAACATTTATACCCTTTCTGGTTAACATTCTTCGAATTTTGTTTCAAATAGATATTTACAACAATCCATTTTAATTAAATATAAATATATATATTCCCTTGTTTGTTAATGGTTCTTTGATACCAATAGAGATTCTATTGCAGCAGTCTGAACGTTGATATCTGTAATACAAAAAGCAGGGCAAGTTCACCTGGTAATTTCAAAACTTAGTATACTATATAAATCTATGCATATCCTTAATTAAGATGCAACTAGAGAGGTGGAAATATTATGATTCAAAGTTCATTTATTTCCAATAATACATTGACATTAAAGAAATTGAAGATAGGAGCCGATTAGCCAAGCCTCGTGGATATGGATATAAATATGGATATGGATATGGATATCTAAGCTAAGCTACCTCCTTTAACTGCTTCACCTTTGCGATGTATTCATTCATTGCTTCTTCCTTGGTCTTCCCTGAATCCCATACAGTATTCCATAATTAGATTAGTTAATTTACTCACTTTTCTTAATTTCATATTATATAGACGTACCTTCAGCTGATTTCCATGCATCCCATTTAGCCCTTTCTTTTGGGCTGAAAATCCCCGGTCGATCTATATACATAAGCCAAACAAAATTACAACATAATCATGGTTTAACAAAGTTAACAACAACAACAACAAAATAGATAATGAATAAAAAATTGAAAGAGGGAAAGATCTACTGACTAGTATTAACCAGGCCAAGTGTTGCCTGCTTGAAAAGCCCATACAGAATTAGTTTATCAGCATCCTTTGTTGTTGCTGGCAAGGACTTTGCTTTTTCCGCATAATCATTGAATTCCTCCTGTCTCATACATTGACACCATATTCATTCTTTTTTCCTCATATAATTACGAGTCTAATGCACATAAAAAATTCAGACAAAGAGAGACAGAAAAAGAAACCTGAAGAGCCATTTTGATGGAGAGGTTACCGTGAGATTGTTTCTGTGAGCTGTGAGACATTATAATGGTAAAGGGCCAATGGGGTTGGGCGATATTGACAAAGAAGATCAATGTTTCTTTCACTCTACTCGTAGATGATCCCAATGAAAATGCATTGCAATATTGCCCACCAAATACAAAAAGAAAAAAATTTAAAAAAAAAATGGTCAAAGTTAATATCAGTCTTGAAATCTTTCATTACCATCCATCTTTTACTAATCAAAATTTTATAAGTGCTTTAAATTTTTGGAGCGTGAACCAAAATCAAGTTGTTGAATGACAATTGCAAAGCATGAGAAGACGATTTTTATTCTACGTTAGACCAACCAAATCTAGTGGAAAAGAAGAAAAATACAAAGAAACAATGTTAAGAAAAATGGCTAGTGGGTGATGGGTGATTGATGAGGTGGTGGACAAAATATATAGGTTGTACATGAGAAATTGACAAATGAGAATGAAAATGTGTCTGAGGACCACATGGCAGGCAATAGGCATAGATCTGGAAATAGCTGGCGTGGCTTTAACCAAAGCGAGATCGATGCCGTCGCAACTCACAAGCCCTGCTTCCTTATGCTCCATGTGCCCGCTTTGCTTTGCTTTTGCTTATTCTGATCATTATGGGATTGAGATTGGAATTGGAATTGGGATTGGGATCCAATCCTCATCCTCCACATTTTTACCACTCCAAACAATCACCTCCCCATATCTCCCACACGTGCATTTACCCAATCGCCAAAACTATCCAATATATGTTTGTCTCCATTTTTAACTTTGGTTTTTCTTTTTTCCTTTTTTTTTTTAAAAATTACTCCTTTTCTTTTTTACAAAATTAAAAAAGGAAGTTGTTTGGTCATCATGAATGGCAAATTTTCAATGTGCATTTTGCATGAACCAATGTTATTAAGTTATCAATATCATCATGATTGCAAGATTTGCAATCTTCAACTGACAAATCAGATGGAACATAGATCTTCAAACACCGTTGCTGATAAAATTGCAAAAGACTCTTTTAGTTTTTCTCTTTCCTTTTTATTTTGATGCTTTTTATATGGAAGTCCTTCCTTCTTTTTTAGACATTGCACTTTCTGATCGTTTGGGAGGGCTTTGTGTGTAATCCTCTTGCCTAAGAGGCTGTTCGTGCTTAATGCAGTGAATATTCACCAAAAAAAATTATCAATATCACTTCAAATAATTATGTGTTACATAAATTTGAAATTTAATAATTATTATAAAATTTTGTAAAAAATAAATTTATGGATCTAACTTAATTTTTATTGATCGTGTGATTTTTGATAAAATTTGTGAATCCAACTTAATTTTTATTGAATGTCCATATGAATGGTTGGTAATACCATATCTTAAAATTTATGGATCCAACTTAATTTTTATTGAATATCTGATTTTTGATAAAACTTATAAATCCAATTTAATTTTTATTGAATACTTAATTGAATGATTGGTAATACCATGTCACTCGTTTTGCATGTACTTTCAAAAGCTACATAAAATTATACTGTTAATTTCCTTATGATTATTCAATGCTTTTTCAATAGAAAAAGGTTTTCCTACGCCAATAATTTATTCTTTGAGTTTCCGATCCACTTTTTCCTTTAAGATAAAACCAAATATATATATATATATATATAGAAAAAGAGTCTTCACATGTTTGTATCGGTTTGGAATTTGGCCAAAATTAAATATTTTATTTAATAATATTGACATGTGTTGCAAGTAATGCATGATTGCTTTCACAAGATTTAATAAATATTTATTGTAAAACCTTACAATTTATTTTTTTAATAAATACTATTTATAACATTAATAATGGAGTACCACTTTGAATCTAGGTATGTATTATAGGTCAATTTAATTAGTTATCCCAATAAGCTTTCACTTTTTCATATTAAAATTTTAATATAAAAATAAATACATAACTATCAGTATTTATCATTTTAATATAGATCTACTAATGTTCATTACCAGTAATAAGAAATAATAATAAAATTTATTTTATGTGGTAAAAAAATTTGAACATCCAAGTACTTTTGCAGATATATAGTTATATTTTAAAAAATTACAGAGATCTAGAATTTAAAGTTGTTTCTTGCAATATTCTTCACTGAGAAATCTAACTTATTAAAAGTTTTTTCTTAGAAAAAAATATTGTTTAACACATGATAATTATAAACTGAAAATAAAATATACCAATAAAATTGGAATCTGCATAATGAAAACCAACCAGCTGGCATTAGCCAGTTGACATGATATTATAGAAGATTTGACGAGATTTTCTTACTAATTATCATTATATCCTATAAAAATTATATAGATGGACGAGTTTGTGATTAATGGGAAAGGAATAATTTGCAGCTCAAAGTGTCTCCTATTCAAAATACCATATATTACGAATAATCATTAAAATCAGTCATTAATTATTCATAAAAAAAACAACAGTAATGAATAAATTAAATATATATTTATATATCTGCGTATCATGCACGGATGGGTACAATATAAGTTTTGGTCTCTCTCTTCCATTATTTTTTTACTTTTCTTTTTTGGCAATTTTAGTTTCGAACATATATGATTTGCTTGATTAATCTTAAAATAGATGCTGTGGTTTGTTCTGTTTTCATTCAGCTTGTGAAAACAACAATTCCTAACATAATCTCTTAATTTAGTTGGACTAATATGCCCCCAGATCAGCGACAATAATAAAATAAATTCGGCTTGGCATACACATGGTTTGCTTAATATAAGAAATTTCAATTATATTAATAATATATCCTATTTTAATATTAATCATAACTTATCAACAACTTTCTCTCGATCTGCCAAGCTTGATGAGATTGGTGAACATACATTAATCATGATTCATATACACATCTATCTTCAGACAGTCAATTTATTTTAATTTTTATCAATAAGAGCATCCTTAAATTAATACATTTATAAATTTTTGCAGTATTAAATTTTTTATAAATATTTATTCCTCGTTGGTATAAAAATAAAAATGTATTAAAAAAGAAAGGATGATAAGAGATATATAGCGTTAAATAAGATGGAAGTGAGGGAAGTGCCCAAGTGGTGTCCATAGGTTCCGTCAGAAACTAAAGCATCAGCGTTGGATAGCGTGTCCACAAATAAACTCTAATATATATATATATATATATATATTTTTTTTTTTTTTAATTAGCAGATTTAATCTATATATTTTAAATGGTTATGCCGCAGAAGCGTGGTAAGTGAGGGGCCCACGGGAAGAAAAGATTTTTCAGCAGCGCTGCAGCGGCAGTATCAGAACAAATGCAGACCCAGCAAATCAGTAGCTTCGGAATTCTGCTTAGCTTCGAATCCATACCTGTAGATCTCCCGAGCCTTACTGGACACGCGTGCTTAAGTTATTGGTTTAAAAGAGTTGTTCACGATATTTTATTAACAATTTTTATTTTTTCATTTCTGCGAATTTGCCAACTTCCCATTCTCGGCCAAAACGAAGATCCGCGGGCGGACTTGGGTCAGCCAAAAACCAAATTTTATTTTATTTTATTATGTTGGTCGAAATACGGATTTACCCTCACACGTCATCTTTTGTTTTCTGTCGTGGAAAAAAGCAACTGGCATATACCTAATATAGTTAGGTATTTTCCCACAATTCAACCATACTATCTGTAAAATCATAAAACACTAAGAATACTTTCTTCAATATTTGAGCTATAAAATTGAATTGTTATGTATTTTTTTTAATTTTAAAATGTTAGGATAATTGTTTTCACGGATCCTTATTGAAATAAATTATATATCAATAGATGCTTTCAAAAATATAATTACCACATATTTGAATCAACCATCGTTAGAATTGTTGAATCAGATACTAAAGAGAATGATTAATCTGATGCAATATGAAAGCGAAAGCTACTCGATTGATGGAAATGTAATTAAGGATATTAAAATCTTTTTATTTTTATGAAATGTAATTAATATAATTGTCCATATAGATTAATAAAATTTGTTTTACTAGCTATTAGTAGATAAGTTTGTGTGATTAGAAAGGACATCTGATTCGGATCCACTGTCTTAACTCGTATATATATAGATATATATTCCAACAAAAAGTCAAAAATTAACAAAATGCTCTAAATTTTCCGATAATTTAGAAATATACAAAGTGCTAATATATATTATAATGAAAGTATTATTTAATTAAAAAAGAAGAAAGGACAGAAGGAGACGCAATAAGGAAAGTAAAGAGGTTTGTCAAAGTCGTTTCAAAGGCAAATATAAGAAATTACTGAGAAGCTGTTAGGAAGAAAAAAGTTGTAATTTTCTTTTTTTTTTGGTAAACCAATGGGAAATTTATTTTTTTATTTTTTGGATCTAAAAGCTTTTCTTTAAGATAGTAAGATATTATCTTTCAAAAAAAATAAAAATAGTAAGATATTAGATATCTAAGAAGTGGGCCCTGATCGGAACATCTAATAAAGGATCAGTCACTAGCAACGCAGCCAGTAAAAAATCGTAACGTGAAAAGTGTATGATTAGGATAGAAGCCGATACACCCAAACAATCCTCCCAGTGAATCAAATAAGAAACATAATTAAATAAAAATGGAAATAACAGGTGGATTATATGTAAAATTTATAGAATAGAGCTAAAATATTTAGACACACACACAAACACACTGAGAGGGGTCCGAGCGTGACTGTCAAATCTACATATTCTCTCTCTCTCTCTCTCTCTCTCTCTAAAATTCTTAGAATTCAGAGGCGGGTCTGTTCTGTTCCGGAGATTCGATTCAATCGCCGATCTTTTTTCCCGCTGTTCCTCGGGAACTCCTTGTTTCTTCCCCTTTCAATCTGTGTCCTCGCCCAGAATATAATGTTCCAGATTTTCAAGGTACGAATTCATAAAATAAATATCTTTTAGAAAAACATGGTTGGAATAAAAAAATGCCAAAAAATTCTACTCTTTTTTTTTTTTTTTTTTTTTTTTTTGGAGGCNTTTTTTTTTTTTTTTTTCTCTGGTGAGGGAGGCTTTAATTTTGCTTTGCTAAGACATTGATCTTATCAGCTTCAGGACCGTCTTTTTCCTTCTTGTTCTGGGGTATTTGAGAATTTAAATTTTTTTTTTGACCTCGAGGTTAAATAAAAATTTGAAACTTATTTCTTATTGAATTTTTCCGTTCGTGATATCTGTTAGTTAATTTCAGGATCTTCTTTTATTTTATTTTTATATGGGCATTGTTTATTTTTTCTTTTGAAAAAAAAAAAGGATTTTTTTTTCTACTTCAGGAATTTATGCTTCTGCAGCTTCAAGCTTTCAAGTACGGATTGAACGTTTGAATTCCCCAGTTAGTCCTTGTTTTCTGCTATATATATATAATTTTTTTTTCCTTGGATTTTAGGCAAAATCTATTAATAGATTATTTAATTCGATTTTAAAAGCTCATTGTACCATCGAATTTCGTTTCATATTTTAGTTATTTTTGGTCTTTTTTTTTTTGTAATTATCATTATTTATATTTTTTTGGTTTGTAAAGATTAATTAATAATGCTGTCCCTGCAATAGTAGTACTCTCATGCTCATCTTCTCTTCACTATTGACTGAGATTTTTTATGTTTTTGGGTCTTTGAGATTCTTCTTTGGAACTCTGAGCTTTAGGTGGGTATTTTCTGAGTACATTATAAAAGGTTCCTTTTTATGGAAATGGGATCTGCTTTTTTACATCTCATCATAAATACATAATAATAATAATAGTAATATCAATAATAATAGCAATAATTCATGTTTGTTAAGAGACTGATCCCCTTGTAAAAAAGAACCCCATGGAGGTCATGATTTCTACTGCAGAACTTGTCTCATATGCTCTAGTGCGTTAAACAAATTCAGAGGTTCCTTCATGTTTTGTCTGGGGGTTTTTGGTTAGTGTAAGCATGTACAGATAAGAAGATATGATTACGGTGTTCTTTTTTCTTAAAATAAGGAAAAAAAGAAAGTAAAGTTGCTTTTTTTATTTTTATTTTTTTATTTTTTATAATATAGATAAAATACTGTATCCTTTTTTTGTTCTTTTCTCCTCCTCCTCACCACCACCACCGTCATCTTCCTCATCTTCTTTCTCACTTCCTCTTTTCTGCTGTTGATGATGCAGGACTGGTTCTGATTTTTGATTAGAAAATTTGCTGAGTAGAGAAAGAGGGGAATGGAGGGCGACGCATTTTCAATACTCGGCAATGGTACAGCTCAAGTGGATGGCAAGATCTTGCAGACATTTCAGAAGAGCTTTGTTCAAGTCCAAAACATCTTGGATCAGAACAGGCTGCTGATCAACGAGATAAATCAAAACCACGAGTCTAAGATCCCTGATAACCTAAGCAGAAATGTGGGTCTCATTAGGGAGCTAAACAACAATATCAGGAGGGTTGTTGACCTCTATGCTGATCTCTCTACTTCTTTCACTAAATCCATGGAAGCTTCTGATGAAGGGGATTCAAGTGGTGCTTTGAAATCAGATGGAAAAGCTGGCCATAAGAGGAATAGACCAGCATAGAGAAAAATTTGTATTCTTAAAAATTGTTTTGCAACCGTGGAAGAAAAAACAAAGTGGGGAAAAAAAAATCCACCAATTCTGTTGAGATGGTAAAAAATGATTAGATTCTGTAACTTCTCTTTCTATTGTCAATCGGTGGTCTATTTACTGGCTCACTCACTTTTCTTACAATTTCTTAGATAATAATTGTACGGGGATTCCTATTTTATTGTAACTTTCTGTGTAACTATGGATCTAATTCAGAAAAATAAAAATGAAAAAAAAATAAAAATTGAAGGGTGTTTTTATTTCATCTAATTTTCTAAATTTCCCTTTCTGTTGTTGATAATTGGTTGTAAAGGTTCTTCATAAAAGTAACTAACTTTTTCCCTCTTGTTTTTTCCCCCCCTATCTTTTTTCCAGTTTTCTTTAATGTCATGATTTGCTTGTGGACTTTTATGGGGGAGCTGATAAGATCCTGATAGTATAATTCGTTATCATGAATTCATAAAAAGATTTCTCGGTTTTTATTAAAATAGTTAATTTTTATCGTTGGCTTTCTTGAACTTTCGCTGTTTGTCAAAAAGTCTGAAATCAGATATGGGTCTACCAATCTCTTTTTTCCATTAAAGATTATTATTTGCTTTTTAATGCAAAATGCTTCAAAACCTTTTATTCCCTTTTCAACCTCGCCTCATTGTAGTTTTTTCTTCTAGAGCTTAGCTGAGAACTGAACTGAAAAATTCTTGCAGATACTGTTTTCAGTCCTCTCCCAGGAAACCAAATCACCTTTATTTATTTAATTTCTTCGCTGAGAAAAATACTGTTCATGATGTTTGTTTTCTTTTGGTTTAGAGAACTAGCTAGGGCAAGTGAACGGGCATAAATATACACATACATCTCTCTCTTTGAAGATGCTCTGGAATAATTGAAACAAATCAGCTTTAGATAATCTTTTAGGTTCCCAATCGCACACCTCCACAAGAACAGAATCTCAGATAAGGAGTTGATGAACTTTTGACCAACTTTTTTAATAATATTTGTTTGTGACCAATGACTATTTATTTGATGGTACTGGTAAGGAAAACAATTTTTTTTTTTTAAATGTATTTCTATTGGTGGTTAAACAGAGCACAATAGCTGTAAGGGACAGACATCTATGTATAAACAGTGACCCCTAACAACATGACAAGGGACCCCAATGGTTCTCCTTTGGGATGGAACTCAACTTCTCCATGCTTATCCCCTTCTCTCTGCAATGTTTTTTCTTTTCTTTTAAAAAAAAAAACTTTTAAAAGAAAACAATTATTTTATTATATTTTATTATATTCCTTTTAGGCAATAAAAGTCCTTTATGACTATATTCAAGTTTGATGATTCCTCAGCATCTCTCTCACTCTCTGATTGAGTAAATGTCCTTGTTGGTGGACCCCTTCATATGGCAACCTAATTTGCTGATCTTAGGAAAAAATAAGGCCCACATGAGGGATTGATTGCTGGAAATGGCTTTGTTACAGGTTTGGATTTTTGAATATTTGCCATGAGGGCGATACTCCATCCACATATTGCTATGAATGCATTCAAATCCATTACTGTTCCACCATGATTTTTTCTATGTCCTTAGTCCATGTTTGGCTGTATTCTCTGGTGTAAAATTGCTTCCACTGTTTTTCTAATTTTGTTTCTTTTTAATGTAAAAGGCAAAAAAAAAACCAAAAAATTAATCCAACTACTATCACTAGGTTTTTACAGCCTAGGCACCTAGCTAGATGTCTCCATTAAAGCAAAAGTAAAAATAAAAAATAAAAAGTCACTTTTGAAAGTACATATAAATCCATCTGCCCATGGGTTAACTGCAGTATACTTAAGAAAAAAATATCTCTAAGAACAGAGATAGCTTTGATTTTTTTCCCCTAATAATGAAATCTTGTTTGAAATATGCAGATGCCAAGTATTAAGTCTATGAAGTAAAATTAGCCTAATTTACCTTCGGACCAAGAAAATGACAGTTTTACTAAATGTAGCTAAAAGGAATTGTTATTCAAAGAAAAGTACACGGCATGATTTCAAATTGTGTTTTATTTGGTGTTTGTATATATATATTTTTTAGTTAATTAAGATGTTTAACCATCAAATTGCACTCAAATTTAGTAGGGGAAAAAAAACAAAACCAAAAAATAAAAACCAAACAGTTAACAAACTGCATCTAAATTGTTATTTTTTATGTTTCGAAAAGAAGAAAAACAAAAAAGAAAGCTTCCTTCTACAGTTCTAAATCCGTCCACAGATGGAGCTAAAGAAATATTCCTAGCTTGATGAGTTCCAAAGGAATATAAAACAAAATGTACCGTACAGAGCCACACTGAGTTATAAGTTTTAAATAAAATGGATATGCTTCTGTTGAAGGGTAATGATCAAAGGGCTAGAAGCCAGGACAAACTAAACATTGCTATCAAAAATAACATGTGCAATGGGAATCTACTTTTTGCCCATTCTTTCCCTTTTGTTCCTTGCATTTCCAGCAAATAGGTTGGAAAGGAACCCCCCAAGTCTAGTTTTGCCCTTTCACCCAATATAATAATGCTTGGATCCTCCTATACCTATCTGCATCATTAATTGGACCCAATTTCAGTAATTAAACTATAATATTAAATCCATGCCCATGCTTCTAAACACACCCAATTATGGCCTAATAACAATATTAGTAATCATGGGTCATCATAATATAATATTAATATTTAAGTTTCCCACTAAATTCAACTACCCCTTCTTTGGCATGCTGCTTTAATTTGTCTATCTTTTTTCATTTTGGGTTTTTTTTACCTATATAGTTGAAGTTTATATCAGATTATGAGAATACATACTTGTTGAGATTAAGTTTAAATCAGCTACGTCAGTTTCTCTCAAATTTTAAAAGCTGGAAGAAATAAAAAGTTTGAGTGGAATTTTGGGAATTGAGACAGCATGAAATCTTTTGCCAAATTAAGTTTGTTAGTTGCTACTTAGACAATTTTTAATGTGCTTTTTAAAAAGAAAAATTATAATTTTTAAAATAAAAGGTATTTTGAAGAATTAAAAAAAATAAAAAGTAATTTTTTTTTTGTTAATTCCACAACATTTTCTATGATCACTTTTTAATTTGTATTTTTCTTTGAACAATTATATTTCATATTTTTTTATCCTTCCAAAGTAGCATTTTAAAAAAATTGAACTATAATATTATAATTAATATATTTTAATTATAAATGTGTAAAAAAATTATAAAATAATAAATGAAGCTTTATATAGAAAATAAATTTAGTTTTTTATATTTGGGAGCCAAATTTATTTTTTATTTTTATTTTTTAATTTAAAAAATTTATTGAAACTAAAAAAAATATAACTTTTCAAAATATAAAATATAAAATTTGTAAAAAATCCATTAAAAATGCAAATAAAGGCATGAAACCACCATTTTTGGCCATATATTGGTTTGGTACAAATTATTTATAGCAAAATACTGGTGATCGACTCTACTTATGAACCAATCAGTTTATCTGAGGCACATTAAATATTGTTCACCTTTTCTTTTTTGAGTAATTATAAAAAGTAAAAGATTAAAAAGGACCCAATAAACATATAACATCTGGAAATGTCTAATGTGTCTATTCTATTGGGTCTTGAGTTTAGAACACAGAAGCACTCATTTACTTAAAAAAAAAAAAAACAACTCTTAGAACTTTGTCTATGTCGACTAAGGGGACTTTCTATCTTAAGTCTTCGCTGACTATCTTCTCAGCCAAGCCAAGCCCATTCGGAGACATTTAGCAAAAGTCTTAGTCCATGTTTTTTCTGGAAGCTTTTTGGTCCTCACATGATAAAATTCTTTCTCTGCACATTTTCATGATTATTTTTCTCAACCAAATAGTCGTGCAGTTTCTTAAATATATCAACCGTAGCCTTTATTAATTGTTCGAATTAACTTTCAAAGGCGTGGAGCTTCTCTGTGAAGGTTCAAAGGAAAATGTAAATGCAGAAGGACCACCAAATTGCTTATCATTTGGCAAAACTGAAACATATCTTTGATGGTTTCAGAAAACAGAGAGGAAGGAAATTCCAGGAGAAAACATGAAAGTTTTGGGCTGGGCTGTAGCCCACACAGTATTGGTCTATAATAGGCTTGGGTTTGAGACTAGCTTCACATACTGGGCCTACACAAGTCAGCCCAAGGCGTTAGTAAAGTTTTACATGGGCCACGGCTCACATCAAGGACATTACTATAATGTTTCGCATTCCCACGCAAACAAAAAATCAGATTAAATCGCATCCGTTCATATCCAAACACAGATTACACACCAACCGTCGGATTATTCTTCTCGTATACTTATACTCCCTTCCCTCTCTGCCCAAAGGCTCTATTTAGAAAGCTAGGGTTTGCAGAGCTTCCGCCACTGCTTCTCAGATCTAATCTCTGCAGTACTCTCAACGATTCTAATAATGGCAACCCAGATGAGCAAAAAGCGAAAGGTGGTTTCTTTAATACTATATCTCATTTCGCTACATAAGTTTTGTATTTAGCCAAAACCGTTTATTTGTCCAGTTACCGCTTAAATTTATCTTTTATTGTTTTTGATTGCAGTTCGTCGCTGACGGAGTTTTCTTCGCTGAGCTGAACGAGGTCCTTACTAGAGAGCTAGCTGAGGATGGCTATTCCGGAGTCGAGGTTAGGGTTACACCGATGCGAACGGAGATCATTATTAGAGCCACTCGTACCCAAAACGTTCTCGGTTCGATTCTGATTCAATCAACTTATTCTGTATAAGTTTGAATCTATATATATTTTTAATCTGTTTTTGAATATTTTGATAATTTCTTATTGTTTGTTGTTATACTACAGGTGAGAAGGGAAGGAGGATTAGGGAGCTAACTTCTGTTGTACAGAAGAGATTCAAGTTCCCAGAGAACAGCGTGGAGCTTTATGCCGAGAAGGTAAACAATAGAGGGCTTTGTGCCATTGCCCAGGCAGAGTCTCTTCGCTACAAGCTTCTTGGTGGACTTGCTGTCAGAAGGTATATTATGTTCTCTAAACTGTAATAATAGCACTTATTGATTTATTGTTATATGATATTCTCTATTGTTGTAAATGCAACATTTCAATTTTGAGTTTTGAGTGGGGCCATTGTTTACAGAATGTTGCTTGTAATTTTGGATTTGAGCCTTTATTTTGGATCTAGAAATGAGAATTTGAATTTTTCTTTAAATTGTAGGAGCATGTTAATGTAACTAAATTGTTTTTTTAGTCCAAGACAGACTGAAGTTTTAGTTTTGTTTTGGAGTCCTATCTCCTATGTCATCTACAAAGCAGATTGGTGTTCCCTACCAATTCTGTGTCGGAAGATGACAATAGAAATCCAGATCCTCCATGCCATAATTCACGTGGAATTTTATCGTTTTCATGCAGTAACTTTGCTTAGAGGACACATGATTTGTGATTATTGTTTGTCTCTTGCTGCACAACTTATTAACGTGCATCTTTTATTTCTTGTTAAGTTAATAGAAATATAATGATGACTTATCTCCCAGTAGTTCTCAAGCTTTTGGGAAGACTAGTAAAACTAATGTAGTATTTTGTGCCCAGTCAGCTGCATTCCCTTTTCTCTTTTTAAATTGCCTGTTGCTGTTTTTACTTTCATAAGTCATCTATAAAGCAAATAGGTCCTATGCCTTGTTTGTGTCGGAAGATGACAATACGGACATTGCTACTGTTGGCTACTCTTAACAATATAAAGTGATCACTTTAATTTGTACAGTCGGGGTTGCGATATTTTTGCTAAATATTTTCTAATTTTTCCTCTTAACCAGAGTGGGATTGTTGAATAATTGTGTGTTTTGCTTGTGAGCCTTGCTTTATCATATTGATCTTTAAGGCACTGCCTTCCTAGAACAAAAATTAATACAGTATCGTTTTCCCCAACAAAACTTGTTCTCATATTGGTTTTGTTATCTGATATATGGATGGGGTATTTCTTCTGACAAAGACTGCATGTTGGCTTCTTTCAGGGCCTGCTATGGTGTTTTGAGATTTGTTATGGAAAGCGGGGCCAAGGGGTGTGAGGTTTGTGCACTAGCCGTTTTTACTTATGTGTGTATTGCCTTTGATATTTGTCTCAAGTTGTTCACAGATGTTAACGGTATGAAAACAGGTGATTGTTAGCGGCAAACTTAGAGCACAGCGTGCCAAATCTATGAAGTTCAAGGATGGTTATATGATCTCTTCTGGTCAGCCAGTCAATGAATACATTGACTCCGCTGTTAGACATGTTCTTCTCAGACAGGTATGTTTCATCAGTTAAACTGTGTCCTTGCATGTTGCTTCATTACTGGTCGTGGTCTTTTCTAATGGAAATTCTGTATCATTGGTATTCAGGGAGTGCTTGGCATCAAGGTCAAGATCATGCTTGACTGGGATCCAAAGGGTAAACAGGGGCCAACAACTCCCTTACCTGATCTTGTTACAATCCACCCTCCCAAGGAAGAAGACGAGTACCTCAGGCCAGTTGCTGTTGCTGTTACTTTGCCAGCAGCTGATATCGAGGTTCCTGTCCCTGTGGCAGTTGCTTGAAGGGCCTTTTTTGAGACCTATATGTTTTTTTCTTCACTTTAGCTTTTCTTGTTACAAATGTTGAGTTTCAAAGTCAAGAGATGAGGCTTGGGTGTTTTTTTTTTTTTGTTCTTTTTACAATATTTTTTCTTAAGTAGAAAAGTTTTATAACACTCTAGTCCCGTTTTTTGTTTGATATTCTCTAATTCTTGGCAATTATTTTTTGTTGTCCAGCTTCATTTCGATGGTGTAATTGCAAATATGAAGAACATCTCTAATAAGTTGGTGAAGATTATCAATTAATCGAGGAACATTAATTTACTTAAGAAAAATGCAAATATTTTGTTGTTGATGTATTGCCACGCCTTTTACGAATTGAAATATGGTCTAGTTATTGTAACTAACAAATAAGCGATAAAATTGAAGCAGAGAAAACTCGGCCTCACATGGTTTGACATAACTAGTGGCGATTTCTATTTTAGGTTTTCAAAAGTCACTTGAAACAAAAAAGAATCAAAAATTTAAGTTTCTTCCAAAAAGCAAAAGATGAGCCAACTGAAGAATCATTATTTCAGTGTTCTCTCTCTCTCTCTTTTTTTTTTTTTTGGTAAATTTATTTCTTAGTGTTCTCTCATGTGTATTTATTTATGGTGCATTTTTTTGGGACAATATTTTATGGTGCATTAAAAGACCTGGTAAATGCATACATGAAAGGGATCTGCCAGATTATTTACCAAAAAAAAAAAAAAAAGAAAGAAAGGGATCTGCCAGATTGGATTACAGTAATAAATGTATTTTATTGCATAATCTAAAATTTGCAAAGAGTTTGAAAAACGTGGGACCCTTGTTTCTGGCCCCACACTCCCGTATCTTCCACGTGGACGTTAGAGTGCAGATCTGCAATTTCAGTTTGACTCCTGCAACAATCTTTACTTTGTTAGGCTCTTTTAACGTTTCTGCTGGATCATATTATTGTTTCTTGTTTTTAAATAGGAAGAGTGGAAGATGGAGAGCAGTTTTTCATTTACGTTAAGTTAATTAGCAGCAGATAGTCACTCAGTGATTTGTCAGTTTGAAGAATGCTGTCGTTGGTGTGCGCTGTTATCATGGTTTTCTATGTTCCTTTGCCTTCGGGCATTGAAATTTTTTCTTCATTTCCATTCCCTGTCTTCGATGATTATGGTGATGATGATCAAAATCTCCCAGTCCCAGAGATTGATCATGAGGAATGGCTTGAAGAGCAACTTGAAGCTGATCTCAAATGGTCTTTTGCTTTGAATGGGTATTATTTGTTCTATAATTTTTGGTATCTGCCGCAGGCTATATTTTAAGCTAAATGTATGAAGAAAGAAAGAATTTTTAATTTTTTTTTTGGGTAAAATACGTTTGCATAGGTTTTTAACTCTGGCTTGTCTCTTTCTAGTGTGTTGCATGCAGAAACAAGCGAGCTACAAGATATAGCTCTCTTGGATACAAAGCGATTCGGAAAGGTATTTTATTATAATTATTTATGCCATTGCAATATTCCCATGTCCAATCAGATATACATGACTTCAATTTTGTATTTCTCTGACTCTTCTACTTGTTTCTTTAACTCAATTTCCTTCAACTTATTAGGCTTTGGTGATAAATGGAAAGCTGCAGAGTGCTGAAAGGGATGAGTTCGTTTACCATGAATGCTTGGTCCATCCTGCTCTCTTAATTCATGACAAGTATATGTAATATATGAAACCGATTAAGTATTTCATTAGCTTTGAAGCAATTAGTTAGATATATAATATTGGGTGGTATTGGTAGAAATTAAAATTGGAGCATATATACAGTGGACCAATATTGGTATCGTTATATGGAATTTGTTTCAGCCCCGAAACTGTGTTCATAATGGGAGGTGGCGAAGGGTCTACAGTGAGAGAGGCACTGAAGCACAAGGACATAGAGAAAGTCGTCATGTGTGACATTGATAAGGTATGGTCAATTAACCATCCTATAAAGCAGAACGATAAGAATTTTGAGCTCTGCTACATATCGATCAGCCAACATAAAACTTTTAACTCGCAGGGGAAAAACTTAATACCCATGTGAGAATGCTTGGCAGTGTTTCAATATCTTGATTTTTTTTGGAATCAAAACCAAGTTATGCAAACATGTTGTAGTGCTTGTAGATTTTTGCCGTCTACACTAACAGCAAACCTGGAGGCTTATCGTGATGAGAGGCTTCAAGTTGCCATTAATGATGCAAAGTGAGTTATTATTATTATTTTATTATTGCAAAGAGATTGATAGGTTCTGGTATCTGAATCTGTGTACTTATTTAATGAAATGAATTAAAAATATTGTCCTGAAGGGAAGGGTTAGAGAAAAGTGAAGATAAGTATGACGTGATTATTGGAGATTTAGCGGACCCAATTGAAGGAGGGCATTGCAATCATCTTTACACCAAATCCTTCTACCAGTTAGTGCTGGTATCTTTGTCACTCAAGTAAGTCTCTCAATCCCATCATAGATCACTCAAGTATAGTGTAAGCATTTGTAAAACTGGTCCGTCCTTTTGAATAAGTTTAAGTATTATACTTTGTACATTGTAGGGTGGTCCAGCAGGAATTCTTTACCACAAGCAGATGTTCACATCAATATACAACACCATAAAGCATGTGTTCAAATGCGTGTCCATTTTACCTCTTGCTAGCTATATATTCAAATGTGGTGGTTAGGTTAATCAACTCGTTATAATATAGGGATGTAAATGAGGTGCATTATGTGGTCGCATATGGGGATGGGTTTTGGTATGTAAACAATACTAAATATTATGTGTATACGGTTGGAATTAATCTTCTACTTCAAGATACAAATTAATGGATAGAGCGATTGATCAGGCATCAGATTTAGAACTAAAGTTGGATGTGGAAGAACTGAAGAGCGGCATAAAAGAAAGAATGAAGAAAGATTTTTACTATATAGATGACGCTTCCATTGTCTCCTCCACCGTTTTAAACAAGACTGTTTCCACATCGTAAGAAGTTGTAGTTGTGAAACTCTCTGCATCATTCATCACTTTATTAATTCTCTTTAAATACCAATCAGCAGGTCGATCAGCCTAATTGATTTTCTTCTCTCTCTCTCTCTCTATATATATATGTGTGTGTGTGTGTGTGTGTGTGTGTGTGTGTGTGTGTGTGTGCAGGCTTGTGAATGAAACTCATGTCTTTACTGAAGAGGATGCAATCTATGGACATGGACTTGGAGCTGCCCATTGATCTGCTACTGCATAACACCGTATATACATAATTAAGCTCGTCGTCTATGCAGTGTGCTAACCAGGAAAAAAGCAATTATATTTCCAGCAAAAGGAAAAGGGAAAATCTCAACTATAATGTAGTCTTAGCTATCCAGGCAAAAGAATAAAAGTACTTTCATCAGTAATATATTTATTTATCGATGGCAAGTCATTAATTTTATATCCTTGTATAATTCAGTACTTATTTTTGCATATCCTTTATATGCATTACATTTCCAAATAAACTGGTTGTTACAAGGATTGAAGANCATCATTCATCACTTTATTAATTCTCTTTAAATACCAATCAGCAGGTCGATCAGCCTAATTGATTTTCTTCTCTCTCTCTCTCTCTATATATATATATATTACTTGTAATTCAATATTAGCTATTTATTTGAATTAAATTCTAAACTGCCGTAAAAAAAATTAAATTCTAGACAATTAAAATACTAATCTATATCGATACAAATAAAATACTAAAAACAAAAACAAAAGAAGGGGAGTAATTAGGAAAGGCGTATAATAGTAATTTCAAGTATTTATTTTACAAAAAAATAAATAGTTAATAATTTCAATTATTCGCACGTGCAACGACCCGTTGGAAAATCAAATCCCCTCTTTCCCAGTCGGTTATCTCCTCCTTAAAAGTGCCCGCGCCAATTCCACCCTCTAAATCTACCATCTCTGCCTCTCCCTTCTCTCCGATAAACCTATGAGAAACTAAGAGAGAATTCCTAATTCGACCTCTATTGGTTACCTCAACGGCATCACCACCGTCTCCTACCTCATTGTTCGCTTAGGGTTTCTGTGGAGGTTAAACAATGCCGGTGCATCTCACACCGAACGCGATCTCGACCATCACCGCCGGAGATGTGAACTCGAAGCCGCTCGTGCAGGTCCTCGATATCAAGCTCATCGGGAACACGCAGGAAAGGTATCGGTTCTTGCTCTCCGACGCCGTCTCAACTCAGCACGCGATGCTCGCTACTCAGCTGAACGACCGAGTCAAGACCGGCCATGTCAAGAAAGGCTCCGTTATCCAGCTCATAGAGTACATCTGCAGCCCTATCCAGAACCGCAAGTTAGTCGCTCTGAGTCTTTGATCCTTCATTTTTCGGCTAATTATATCATAATTCCGGATTATCTTGTTTATCAGTACAATTATATCGTTTTTCATATTATTCAATTTTTCATTTTATAGTGTGTTTGCTATAGAAGTTTATTTCTGATCCGCTTCTTCTATTTTTTATTTTTTCCTTGGTTCTTCTAATATTTGGTTTGATAAAGGATGTGAAGCGAAGCGAAGTGAATGAGGTATTAAGATCGGCATTGATTAATTTGTTAGCATATGAGAGAACCGGAAACGTTTTGTGAAAGCTTTAGGTGTCCGGATCAATCTTTTTAAATATAAATTTATAGTTTTAAGATGTTTTGGCGTCCAATGCAATTGCTGAAATAGAAAAGGAAATTTGTTGCTTCAACTTGTGCTCAAATCCAAAAAAATAAAGGATTTGTGACGTTCTCATTATTTTACCAAATTACACATTTGAAAAGTGTGTTCCAGAATTGGATAGTTTCTCTGAGTAATTTGTTATTCTTTTTGAATTTGAAGTTTGGAATAAAATTTTGAGGTACGTACTCTTTATGCAGGATTATTGTAGTGCTAAGCATGGAAACTATTATTCTGGACTGTGATATAATTGGGAATCCAAAGATGTTTATTGAGTCTGATTCAACAGCTCAGAAGACTTTACCTAATGGTAGTTTACAACAGTCAGCCAATGTTAGCAATAATCATTTGAGAGCTCAAAATATTGTTTCCGATAAGCAAAATTTCCCAGCTACTGTTCAACCTCCTTACCAACCACCTCCTAATTACAGAAGTCATGGCCCTATCTTGAAGAATGAGGCACCCGCAAGGATTATTCCTATCGCTGCATTGAATCCTTATCAAGGCAGGTGGGCTATCAAGGCAAGAGTAACTGCGAAAGGGGATCTCCGTCGGTATAATAATGCTCGAGGAGATGGCAAGGTCTTCTCCTTTGACCTCCTTGACTCTGATGGAGGAGAAATAAGAGTGACTTGTTTCAATGCTGTTGTTGACCGTTTTTATGATGTTATTGAGGTTGGTAAAGTTTACATGATTTCAAAGGGAAGTTTAAAACCTGCTCAGAAGAACTTCAACCATCTGAAGAATGAATGGGAGATATTTCTGGAGGCAACTTCAAATGTCGATATTTGCCCTGATGAAGATGGTTCTATACCTAGACAGCAGTTTTCCTTTAGACCTATCAGTGAAATCGAAAATGCCGATAATAATTCAATTCTTGATGTTATTGGTATTGTGATATCTGTGAACCCTTCAGTTCCTATCTTGAGAAAGAACGGAATGGAAACTCAGAGAAGAATTCTGAGTCTGAAGGATTGGTCTGCTAAAAGTGTTGAGTTAACCCTTTGGGGGGATTTCTGCAACAAGGAAGGTCAGAAGCTGCAAGAGATGTTTGACAGTGGTCTTTACCCGGTTTTAGCTGTCAAAGCTGGGAAGATTAATGACTTCAGTGGGAAATCTATAGGCACAATTTCGGCAACACAACTCTTTATAAATCCAGATTTTCCTGAGGCTCGCAGCTTGAGAGAATGGTTTGATTCTGGGGGCAAGACTGCTGCTTCTCTCTCCATTTCCAGAGATGTAATTCCTGGAGGACCAAAGAATGAGATACGCAAAACAGTTTCTCAAATCAAAGATGAAGGTCTTGGAAGATCAGATAAGCCAGACTGGGTCACTGTAAAGGCAACTATAACTTTCATCAAAACAGATACTTTCTGTTACACGGCTTGCCCATTGATGATTGGAGATAGGCAGTGTAATAAAAAGGTGACAAGGTCACCAAATAGAAGATGGCAGTGTGACAGATGCAATCAAGAATTCGAGGAGTGTGATTACAGATATCTTCTTCAAGCCCAAATTCAAGACCATACAGGATTGACTTGGGTGACAGCTTTTCAGGAAACTGGAGAAGAGATTTTGGGTTGCTCAGCAAAGGAGTTGTATATGTTGAAGTATGAAGAGCAGGATGATATCAGATTTGGAGACATAATTCGAACTAGGATTTTCAATCAATTTATTTTCAGGCTCAAAATCAAAGAGGAGATGTATGGCGATGAGCAGAGGGTAAAAATCACCGTTGTTAAGGCTGATAAGGTGAATTATTCTTCGGAGAGCAGATATACTCTTGATTTGATTTCAAGGTTCTCTAGGTAAACATATAAGACCAAAAAAAAAAATGGTTTATATGCAGTAGCTTGGATTCGCAAAGATGACTTGACAGCTCTAGCAGATGAGCTAACATTGATTTTCTTAGAAGCCATTTTCAAAAAGACTATACTTGTATTTTGCCTTATAAACCTAGTTTTAGTTGCCATTGTTTTCTACACATTCCCAAATTTAGTTCAGACTTCAGAGAAATTATTTTCCCAGGGCTTTGATTTTTCTGGTGATTGTACCGGTCTGTCTTGTATTAATCCCCTCGAATTGCTTATACTCAAAAATAAAAAATAAAAAATCCTTATATTCCATGTAGCAGAATTATTCAGAGTAGCAAATCTTGCACTCCTGAAGTTACTAAATTTCTGCTAGCACTTATTTGTTTGAAATGAGTTGGTATGTATGCTGCATTTCAAAAGCTTAAAGCTTAGAATTATCTTCAATGGGAAAACAGAATGGGTCATTGCTCGGTAACGAACATCGCATTTTCATGTGTGTTGATCTTCAATATATGCATGATGTTCTTTAGTTCTTGATCACAGCCAAGAGGCGGGGAAAGATTACGGCCTTGATTTAAGTGGGGTTATGAAGGATTCCCCATATGGATAAAATTTGTTTTTACTATTACTTGAAAATAAAAATTTATAGGATCCACCTGTTGTTTAGGTGTTCATAAAATAGAAATCAGATCAAATTCAGAATTCACAGTTTCCTCGAAATTATAGCTGAAAGAGTCACATATTACACAACAAAAGATAAACATAGAGAATCATTACTTAAAAAAGCAAAGAGATACATGAAGAAGAAAAATGAAGAATTCATCAATCTCAGGATCAAGAATTCCATCACTCAGCTCCTCTTAACAGGGTCGAAGTTGGATACGCCAATTACAGCACCAAGAATGGCTGTCAATACAACTCCACCAGCCGCAATGCTGAGCAAGAAGTTCTTGAGAGATGGAGAAACCCCAGAATCAGCTGCCTCGGCCACCTGAGGAATCACCATGGAAGCTGTCAAAGCAGCTGCTGTGAGTCCAGTCACAGCCTTCTCCTTGAGAGAAGCCCTCACTTGAAGCTTCCCACTTGATGATTTTGATACTGCCACAGCCTTTGAGGGCTTCACTGACAGTGGCTTAAGGAAAGCCTCTGTGCTTGGAACCCTCTTTTGGGTGGCATTAGTCAGTGGCATGGCCATTGAAACCGCTGAAGTTGCAGCCATTTTCTTTTTTAACTTCAAACTTCGTACAGCTACGCCCAAGGCTTCTCAGTTTGGTATTGGATTCCGATGCTAAAAATGGAGGAGTGGTGTTTGGATGGGTGTTTTTGAGAGGGGATTAGATAGAGGTGGGGAAGGAGCCGCCTAATGAGAGGTGGAAGTTCTAGATCTTCGATGACCTTGTCATTTTATCTCTGTCCTACGTGGCGGCCTCTCCATCCGGATTGGCAGATAAGGTTATCTTATTGGTCCAATCCCCATCAAGTTTGAAATTCTGTAGTCTTCTCCTGCTTGCCACTTCTCTTGACATGGTCTTTAGGCCTTTCTATGAGGTCTTTCGGGTCCAAGCGCTATCCATCCATTGGGTTACTTAAATAGGCCCATCTAAGTTCCGGGAAGCCCATAAATATCATTTTGGTCCGGCAATCGAGTTACCGGTTGAACTTGTTAAAATATCACCAGGATGGTTTTGGTGTTCAGCTTTGCAAACAATTCATCCCACAATTGTTGGTTTTTAAAGATAGAAATGAAAAATAAAAATTGGGTTTTAAAGATGGAATTGAAAAGTGAAAAATGAAAAATGGAAAAGTTTTAACTTTCAGACAAAAGAACATTACTCGGATAAACAAAATTAAAAATTTACGAAAATATCGTTTTATCGATCTCTCACATTCTTGCCAGTGGTCAATCATCGCAAAAAATGGTTGTGGCTCTTTATATTTCCTTTGAACTTAAAACGATCAAAAATTTACAAGAGCTGTAAATATTCCAAGATTTAATAATCAAAATCTCGCAACACATCCTGCCCTTTTCTTTTCTTTACATTCTAGGCATCTTCCCCATTTGCACACCCTGCCAACAATGAGGTTTGTTAATGTTGTTGAATTGTAGAAAAACGTTGCTTAACAGGCAATAACCCATGAAGGAATACAAAATGAAATTTAATATCATAAATTTGAAAGATGTGTAAATTTGTTTCTGAGAAAACCGAAGATGCGTACTTGCAGATTTGCAGCAGAGAAGAAGATCATCTTGTTGTCGGTGGAAATTCTGAAGCTGCTGAACCGACATAGTTGACATGTACTTCTTGAGGAAGCAGGTGATATTTTATTTGAAGATCTTCAAATATATTCTTCAGCTCTAATACTAAATCGGACCTCCGGTTGCTCTTATCGCCATAGTTCTGAAAATTTATAGTATGTGTAACATAAAGAGCCATTTTCATCTTGTTCACATTTTCAATCTCCTTTACCACCACACTGTGACCAGGACGCCAGTGTTGAGGCTTGCTCTCCAAATACCTGAAATATATATATATATATATATATATATATATATATATATATATATTTGAAAGTTCTAACTAGTCATCTGTCCAAAATATAGAGAACAAAGACAGAATTGAACATACCCTTTTATCCTTGATTTTAGAGCTCCAACAGTCTCAATTGATGTAGAGACATCGATGGCAAATTCAACAGAATCTCCCATTTCCGGGCTCCTGAAGAAGTTGCTGATGGGTTTTGTTGCCAGAACAGTATTTGGAAAAAAGATTTTCTCATTGTCATATTTCAAGAAGACTGTTGTTAAAATGTTCATCTCTTCAACAATCAGCTGCAAGGCATCAAGATGTGAGCAAGGTGGACTTAAATATGAGAAAATGCAATCTTTATGACTAGACATTGTTACCTGTACTCCATCAATAACACAACGGTCCCCTACATCAAATGGATGCATCACAAATACGAATATGATCGCTTCGAACACAGTTTTAGCAGTGTTGCCAAACATAAACGCCACCAATAAAAGCTGGGATGAAATGAAGACAAGTATTTCTGTTGTCAAAAATCCCATCAATAGTAACCACACAACAATGATCACAACAATTACAATCGCAGAGACGAGCCTATTCAGCTCATCGATGGCTGTTTTGGTATCGTTCAAAGAATGGGCCAGTGATTTGCGTTCGAGGTAAACATTCACCTGAAAACAAAGAACAATGCCAACGGTCATAAGTTTGGAAATCCTTGCAGACAGAGTTTGTGTTTCCACAAAATGAACATAAAAGCACTAGGTAAATATTCAATATATAACCAGTGCAAACTGTGTGGACTTGTGTGGAACCAAGGAAAATAAGAGAGTAGAAAAAGTTGGTCATTTGAAATTATGTAGAGAAAGAAATTTGACATGGAACTTACCAGCCAGTTCTTCAAAGATTTTCTCTTGATCTTTCCAGTTTCGACTGCTCCTTGAAACAGCGGAATCACAAGGTCCACCTCTTCCTTTTTAATAAAGCGCAAAAGGTCATCTTCATCAATGTACCTAATCCACAGTGAAACCATTCCAGATGATAATGTAAACCTTGAGAAAATTCTGTAAACTTTCGGAAAAAAAAGAAAAAGAAAAGCCAGCGAGGGGGAGATTTCTCACTTGCTATGAGGCTTGGCAACATTCTGGAAAATCCGGTAAGCAGCAGCTTTTGCTTCCCATTCACTTGTGATCTGCTCATCCTTGGGCTCATCCTCGTCGTCATATTGCAGTGTGTTTTGAATGGTAGACAAGCCAGAACTATTTATCACATTGATTAACCCTTTCATTGTCCAAGCAGAAACTTTCTCTTGTTTCATCTTTTTGAGCTTCTCAACATCAATAACCTCTTCTTTTCCTCCTTTTTTGTTGTCCTCATCCTTTTCCTTGAAGTTCCTAAAACTCAACTGCCCTGTACTTGCTGTGCTCCCTACCCTCTCTGCCAACTCCATCGATGGAGGACCAGATAGGGTCCTCAGAATATACTGATGAAAGATTGATTCTTGAATCCGATCAAAGAATCTGGTGCACTGGAAAGAAGAAGCTACCATTTTCAACATTAAAGTCTTGGCCAACCAAATCGCTGCTCCAATTAAACAGGAAGCCAGAGCCCTCGTAACATAATTAAGGATCTTGGTAGTGTTCTTAGCCCTTTTCACACCGCGATTGATCAACAAACCCCATGCTAAAAGCACCAAACCTAACCAAATGAAAACCTGCACGCTCCTCTTCAACCCATAAACAAAATACAGAACCTTCTTCTTCAGCAAAAAATTCATCTCGATCAGAAAAACCAAAACGTTAATAAACCACTCGGTTACTAATCTACCGCAGATTATTACCAAAACCAGCACACACCATTTCCACAGTTCCAAACCCCAAACCATTTTGTCAACCAGTGTGTCGACGGTTAAGCTAGCAATTAAAAACGCAATGATGAAAACGAATGAAAACCACTCGATGAAGGCCAACACTTTGACCTTCTTTCTGTATTTCTGGTCCACTTTGAGATTGGCAGTCTTGTAGACCTCATCGTCCTCGTCTTCGTCGCCTCCTGGAGTTCCAATCAAAGGGGTTCGAGGGGTAATAGGGGCAGATTTGAGAGTTTCTCTAGGAGTTGTGGCTGTGACTCTCTGTACCGGGGATGCTACATTGGGCGAATTTCCCAGGGATGAGTTAGAATTGGACTTTATGTGGGCCTTCTGATCTTCGGCCAAATTTGCATCAGCGGGTCGCGGGGGTTCCATCAATCTGGACTTGGGTTTGGAGAACGCCGACCTCGAAAGCGACGCTCGGCGCGAGACGAGCTCGGTTGGGATCTTCGGAGGCTTATTCGCGGTGGGACTTGGTCTTGCGGTTGAAATCTCTGTGAAAGCAGAATCAAATGTGGCCGTTTGGACTCTGCATCTGAGACTCTGAAGCTCTTTTAGCTCAATATTCGAATCTTTGGATCCTTTCGGCGAAGACCCAACTTGGGAATTCGGAGAAAAAGCGAAGGATGTCGAAGAACCTCCCAGAGTTTCTTTTGAAGTTTCTTCCGTACCCGAAATCTGAAGAATAACTTCGTTTCTTCCTTTCTTCTCTGCCACGCCTTCCCGGCCCTCCATTTGCTCTTCTTTTTCTATTACTGTCGCACCACTTAATCAGTCATAGCTTTGAGGTTTTCCGGGAAATTTTTACAAATTTACCGGGCAAAAATAAGGAAAATAAAACGAGCAGGGTATAATGCTCTGTTTGGTTAGCTCGAGAGCTGACAGGGAAAAAAAAAAATAGTTAGAGAAATCGTTGCAGTTTAATAGCAACAGTCCACTTATTCCGACAGAGTTGTGAGATTCAGAATCTTGGTAGCGATTTATTAGTTGTCTGAGACAAGCAGAACTTAAAAGTATGAAAGGACAGTTTAAAAAGGTTTCTAAAAACAAAACAAAAAAACAGTTTTGGAATCTGTTTTAACAAAATAAGCAACTCTTTTGTTTTACAACAAAATAATTCCCAAGAGAGATTAGAATTTCTGGGTAAGAAAGTTGGAGATAATTGGGAAACTTTAAGCTCAGATTGTTGAAACTTGGCTCTGTATTCAAAGCCTGTGAATTATTGACTCAGAAAGAGAGAGAGAGAGAGAGAGAGAGAGAGATAAGGAGGAAAGTATACGTTGCCGTTTTTGCTTCCCGGGTTTGATTATTTAAATATATAGCAAGCAGGCGTTTTAACGAACTTGTACTTTTTATTTTTTTATTTTTCAGCTAAAAAGAAGAACAGCAACTTGTACTTTTCTTATTCATAATAATTTATGCTAAAATTATAATAATGTGCTGTTCCTATCAATTTTATTACTGAATTATTATATCTTTTTTTAAAATCATTTTGCTTTTTCCTATAATTATTAGAAACATGTGAACAAAAGTACTTAACAATGTTTTTAAGGAAAACAAATATATATTTCTTTTTCTTAGGGATAGATGAGATGAGGAAGACATAGATACATGGGATTAGAAGACAACAAGAAAATGTCGTGAAAAATATATGCGGATTGACGATAAAACCATAATATGGTGGAGTTATGTCAAGCCTACTCCTTCATTTTGTGAGCTGGAGACCATTTCTCTCAAAGAGGCTGCGGAGCTGGTAGAAGGTGGGTCTATTAAAAAAATTTATATATATTCAATGATTATTCATATTTGTTAACAAACAAACGTTGAATTAATTAGGCAGAAAATCAACTTCCAGCAAGATTTGGGTACTTTGCAAATTATGAAATTATATTTCACAATAAAGGTCCATCGTAATATGACAATTTGCAGGGAGAGAGAAGAAAGTGTTAATTCAGTTTTTTGTTCCAAAAATGCTAAGAATTGGAAAAATTACGTTTTGAAACTTGTTTTGACAGAAAGCTATGCTACGAGAGCCATTGAAGTACAAGTTTTTGCTATAAGAGCCACTGAAGTACACGTTTTTGCTACAAAAACTGTTTTTCTAGCACTTTTGAGGGGACGTAGCTAATAAATTTGACAACAAAAATTGTTGTTGTAATTAGGGTCATATATATGGATATATTTCTGTTACTTCCTGAAATAGAAGAAAAATTATAGTATTCTCAAAATGCTTATATTTTTCGGTCCTCGTGTTATTAAATTTATAGTATATTAAAATTTATATTATTGAATGTTCAGTTGTATAAAAAGTCCACATGCTATAAATTCGATTGCAGTAACATAACTATCATAATTTTTTTCTGAAAATAAGGTAGACTTTATTATATATTCAATGCGAATTTTCAGAAATTAGATGTTAATAATTATACATCACTTCGAGTCGCCTAACACACTTTACCTTTTTAGATATTCTTTTTAATTTATGTTCTAAAATACGCAATTGATCAAGGAAAACATTTTGTATATAAACTAATATCTTGCACGATGTCAGCTTTCATGAACATCATTTCACGTGTTTGTTATTCAAATTATTATCTTTTATAGATTGGAGTCACATTTATATTATATTTTTAATTGGGTGTTTAATGTGAAGATCTAGTCTGTCAAATGTCAATTGAAAAAGGAAGATACAAGATAGGATAAAAATATTTTAAATTGCATGACCCCTCACCAATAATTTAAGAAAATTAAAATAGAATGATAATTTACTTTTTCAAACGCTTAAACTTTTGTAAAAGAAAATAAAACTAAATAATATTTAATATCAAAACTATATAATTAACAATTTAGCATGTTAACAATTACATGCATAATAAACAATGAAATATATATTTGATAATTGTTCCTCACAATACAACAACTGTACAAATGAGAACAAAAATATAAAAATAATTCTCAACCACTAAAGAGTTATATGTTGTATTGAAATTATACTCATGAATTTAATGTACTTGTACTATTCATTTTAATTAATAAATAATTAGAAGGCCAAAACACCTTTTGAAGGATATGATGGGAAAGACACGTGAAAAGCTTATTCCTCGCGTTCCCTGCTTAATGTAATTTAGTTTTGGAGACACAAAATTTATCACTATCGTTTGGATTCCAAATAAATTTATATTTTGGGATACGTGGTTTTGAAGACCAATTACTTATTTTTCTACTCAATGAAGGAGATTTCTTAATAGTGATAAATTTTTCACTATCAAGTAATTTATTATTAATTAATTTCCATTAAAATCCATTCTCTTCGATTATTTTTTTTGGGTTAAAAATTCAGAATCTTCGACTTGATAATTGATTAGGTAGAAATAATGATATCAAAGCAAAATTAAGCTTCTGAAATGTAAATGAGTTTTCGGGAGCGTATTTTAAATTTAAAAAAATGTTAAGACTGAGACAGATAAGCTACCAAATAAATTTACTCAAAATTGTATAAATAATTTATCTTTTGTTTAAAAAGATTATTTTGAGCCATAAACCTGGGTCCATGTAGGCTTTGACTCGCCCAATAAGGTGGCTACGCTCTAAATTACTCCAAATTAAAACTTATAATAAAACAACAATATGTTCCATGCTGCTCAGCTTCCAAGTATAGTTTTTATTCTCTTTGGCTTTTGTCCATGTATAATTACTACTTACGTACTATTTTTTTATTTTTGGCTATAAATAATTGATTCCTATATATGGATGATGCAGAAGTATATGTCATGAATCCATCTTTTTCTTCCTAGTTTAGAAAATTTGGTGAGAAAGGGACAGCTACCCATTGCAATTTAATTTTTTTAGAAATAAAAAGTGGGCTTAATCAACTACATCTAGCTGATGCTGTTTCCTTGAGATCGAAGAGAATTTCAGTCTTTAATTCCCAAAGTTGTGATTAATGTTACCCCATTCAAATAATACAATGTGTTATGGGTATTTTTACTTATTAAATGGGCCAAATACTTAATGATTGATGATGATAAAAAGGTCCAACAATGTGGTGGCCCACATAAACCCAAATATGCCCATACACTTGGGAAATGACACTTGTCTTCAATATAAGAGATAGAGTTTTTAGTGGGTTAATCATAACTTTCCATATCCAAGTCATGAGGTAAGAGTAGGAGAAAAAAGAGAAAATCAGCTTTTGAAGCCGCACGCAGTCCGAGATACCACCAACCCCCATCACCCTCACCATCTTTTTTCCAAAATTCGGCTGCCTTGGAGTTGGTGAATTTTGAGATTACCAAACCTTAGATTTGGGAAGATATGTGGGATTTGGACCCCTTTTTGCTATGATGATAAACCAAAAAGCTAAAAACACTATTGACTACCTCCCTCACCTCACCAAAACCAGACAGCCCTCACATTCTTTCCGATTTTTTCAGATTTTTAGAGTCCATTTTTCATTTTTTTGGCTCTCCCTTTTTTCTCTAACTCCTCTCCAATTTTTCTCCCCCTTCTCCTCCAACTTTGACCTCTCTTTTTCCCTATACTTATCTATACTTTTCAGTCATTTTTTATGCTCTAACATTAAGGATGAGGACTGACTTAAGCATCAGAGGAGAAACGCTGGCCACCACACCGGCGTCTCTCTAACTGGTTTGGCTCCGTTTTTACAATATCCCAAAAAATCTGGTCCGAGACGAAAAATCACCACAACACAATGCATATTGATTACCCAAAAAAAAAAAAAAATACAATGCATACTGATTAATGGAGAAAACAATGTCTATGAGTGTATATAGTACTTAAGCGGAGTGTATATATTATGCACGTGAGTCCGCTGGAAAGGAATACTGAGTTTAATACGAGAACAATATTCTTCAACATAATATTCGGCTATTAACGCAACTCATTTCAGAATAAAAAATCTGGCACTTGACCATTTAAGCATGGTTTCTGTTGGAGGAGAACCGAACAATCTTGAATAGTAAAGCAAAATGTTTTTGATAAAAGTTGCAATTCAACTTAATATTATAGGATGGAAAATTCGAAGTTTAAAATTTAACAATTCTATTTAAAAATAAAAATTAAACATATATAATGATTCAAAGTGAAAAAAAAAAAGAATATATGCAAAAAAAAAAGTGTTAGAAATGTATAAAATAAATAATAATTCATATTTTTATCAGTTTAGACTTTTAAAAAAAATTAGCAATTCAATTTGATATTAAAATAAAATTTTTAAAATATTGATGAGAGTTGGGTATTATTATACTTCTTCTCCTTGGCAACAGAGCTTGTGACATACCTGTGAGACTGCTTCATGTCTTGAATGAAGAAGCAAGAGATGACTGTTTTTCTTCCATTATTTACTTAACAATCTGCAACGTCCTAGCGTTTTCACTCAAGTGATCAGGAGGAGGAACAACAACTCAATCATCCATATCTTCAACAAGTTAATTAATGAAAAACAACTATGTTAATAAGAAGCTAAAAAGCAGAAACCTAGCTGTTACTAACAATTAATAAGGGGTAGAGAGAGAAAGCTCTACAAGCTCAATTATGATAAGGACATACAGTCCAATCAAAAACTTTCTAAATTAATATAAAGGGAAAATAATATTAGAATTAATCCTAACTAAACTCTTTATTTTTACGATATTTGGTTCGCCAATTTTTAATTGAACTCATGAATTTTCAGTTGTTGCACACATGATTTAAGTGCAAACCAAAAAACTATAATATTAAGATGCTGGTTTATTCGCAATTATTTCGGATAATATCAAATATTACACGGATATATAGAGAAAATCTTTTAAATGAATAAGTAATAAAAGTTAGACAGGGAAAATAATTTCTATATAACTTAAGATAATATATATAATGTACTATACATCAAAATATATAAGTACAAAAAATTGTGGAACTTTTTATTTTTCTATTTGTTGAATTTGTACACGCTGTTAACACACTTTTTTGTTTGTTTTTCAAATCAAACAGAAAAAGTTATTGGGAATGATGTAAATTATAGGAAAAATTTGTCTTTGCATTTTCAATAATTTTTACTAGATCAAACCTTATTTTGTAGAATTTGCAAATAACTTTTTTATGAGTCGTCCATAGAATTTGAATTATCTTTATATAATAATTATAATTCTGGTAGAATCTCTAATAATAATTGTAGCTATAAATTATGAAGTATAATTCTGGATAAAACTTTGTGAATAACTAATTAAGATTTTGAGAGAGAATGAAAATCACAGAAAAAAATAATCCCAAACCTTGGAATAATATGAAGTCCACTCTGATTTAAAATCAAATTAAATATTATTTATTTGTGAATTGTGACCCTCAATTATCGAGAAATATAATAGTATAAGATTAGACAGTGATCTCTGTTGTCTTTGACTTGTAAAATAGAAGTTAGGCCCATTGACAAGTCAGACTTACAAAACAGTCATTAATTAAAGAAAAACCCATTTAAATTTAACAATTAAGCTATAATAGTTTTTTTTTTCTTATACCATCAGGCATCAGCAAATAAATATCGAAGTAATAACTTATAAATTAATTAAGTTCACGAATCTATGATCTCGGGACCTTTGTCAGTATAATTCTCTTTCTCTCCCACTAAATCTAATCCTTTCCATTCATGAACAACGCTCCCTACACCTTTTCTAAAACATAAAATAATTAATAAAAATAACATTAATGATTAAGAGATAAAGCTACACAATTACAGGAAGGGCCAAAGGATTGAGATTTGTGTAAATTAATAAGAAATCAGCAATTATCTTCGGATCCCCAAATTCAAAAACTTAATGAGGGAGTTTCATCGGGATCTGATTAATTCAAAAATGTATATTTAATAGTATTACTATTAGACCAAGTGACCAACCTTAGGAATATATTTTTTAATCTTTTTCATTAGCAATAGGATCAAACATATAATAATATTTGTTTCCCCCTAATTAAATCGATATATAATATATAGAGAGAGAGAGAGAGAGAGAGAGAGAGAGAGAAAAGAAAAAAGAAAAGAAAAAAAAGAAAAGAAGGAATACTTATCAACAATTGAGTCTTTTGTCATCCAACATGGTTCACCATCTAGTGATTGTCCATTGCTTTGTCCTCTTCCATCCAGTTTCCTCCATTAACATTCTCAAATTGTTTTCTTATAATTTCTCCGACTACATAACCGCCACGGCTTTTCGATTAACAACCAATTAATTGTTAATTTATTAGGAAAGCATCAGAATTTTCTTTCACGATTAGTACCTGTTATATATAATCAAACCTCATATTTCTTAACGCCCAAACCTTCCCCTACAGCAATAGTACTAGTGAGTAGCAGAAGCCCAAAAATGGCGGAGAATATTCCTAGCCCTTTTACTGAGCCACCTCCTCCTATGGAAAACAAGTCCAATAACTTGCCGATGCTGTATTACGGCCTCGTGGTGGTCGGAACGGCGGCCGTAATCCTAGCTCTGTACAACTTCATCATCATCAAGTGGTGTGCGCATCACCGGCATAGCCAGTCTTCTCAAGAAAGACCCACCAACGTGCCCTTTATTGAAATTTCAACGAGCGCGATGAGAAGCAGAAGCTTAGAGAACTCGGAATTGCTGTCTAGCTTCAAGTACAAGAAAGACGAGCAAATTGACTGTGAATGCGCAGTGTGTTTGTCAGTGTTTGAGGACGGTGAAGAGGTTAAGAAACTTCCAGGCTGCAACCACTCTTTCCATGCTTCTTGTATTGACATGTGGCTCCACTCCCATTCCGATTGCCCCTTGTGTCGTACTCCGGTGCCGGCAAATCCTCGTAGCCATCGCCATTTGACGAATACTCCCGAGGAGAGTTCTAGAGAAGAGTTGCTGGGCTCCACCATTCCTGTTTGAGGTTTCTTTCTTTATTTTATTTTTTATTGTTGAGGATGAGATTGGGAAACTTGGGACGTTGTAAGTAAGTCTTTGTTTTTGGTATGTGTGGGCCTGAGTTGGAGGACGACGGTGATACTGAGAAAGATAGAAGACAAAGTTGATAGTGGTAGGTGCAGTTAAACTTCTTGTGTTTGGTTTGGACACCAATCTATCCACCTGGCTCTGCCGTATTGTGTATGTTAACATTTTAAATGTTTTGGCATAGAGATCGATCATTTTGGGCTCTTTCTATCTTTTATTTTTCTTTTTTTCTAAAAGTTATAAAATTTAAAACACTGTTGCTCTGTTCAGAAGAAGGAACCTATCAATGTGCTGACATTCGGCAACATTCCCATAGTTTGCAGCCTTAGAGATATGTCAAAGGGCAAAATCTCAATACAACAGACAGCAGCCTTAGCAGTTCTTTCACCAGAGCAACGGATTCAATTCCAAAACCAAAAGGTTTCCAACTAGTCCACAAAACCTACAGGTTTTATTATTATTATTATTTTTGTTCTGAGGTAAAACAGTATCATTATCTAAACATGGATTAGTTGAACTCACCTAATAGCTTTTAGCATGCTCTTGGGTTCGTCTTTTTAAGAAAAGCTACATTTTCCACTTTAGGTTGCAAGGAAGATAAGTGCATAGAGGATATTACCCTTTCGGAAGCTCTGTTTAAAGAACCAAACCTTTCAGGTTCCGCATAAAGGTGTCTCCTTGCAATCTTGATATTATACATGCATGTTTCTGTGTATAAATTCATCTAATGTAATTTTAATCCTAAATCCATACACTGTGGAACAATTAAAGATATTAATGTCCCAAATGAACTCACTTTTTCACAATACAATCGATGCCAACATTATAAAAGTCGAGAAGACTACATCTTTCTTAAATTATCTAGCCTTGCCTGTAAATCACTATCTATCCCACTGTCTTCATTTCCTGTTGTTTCTACCTGTGGAACTTTGCTCCTAGTAGCTCATCTGTTTACCCGAGCTTGCTTATACCGCTAGCAATAGCAAATGATGGTTAGATAGAAGACATAAATCATTGTTAGCTTAATAATAAAACTACAAAAAACATCATTATGAATCATCCACAATGCAGGAAAGGAAAAAGCAAAGGTGACAAGAGTACCTCTTGGTTGATGTCATTCCCATTTCACCAGTTCTTCTGTTTCCTTTTCTTCCTTATCCCCTTCCAAAGCATCATCAATAGCATCTCTCATCACTTGGGATAAATCATTGTTATCTTAATAATAAAACTACAAAAAACCATCATTATGAATCATCCACGATGCAGGAACGAAAAAGGCAAAGTGACAAGAGTACCTCTTGGTTGGTATCGATTCCCATTTCATCAAGCACGCACCTGGCTCACCTGTTCTTCTGTTTCCTCTTCTTCCTCATCCCCTTCCAAAGCATCATCATTAGCATCTCCCTTCATTTCGGTTACCAATTCCATCTTCTCATTCTGCCTCTCAAATTCTTGCATAATTTTCTGCAGAGATGGCAAGTTCATCTGTCTATTCATCTGGCCCATTGCCTTTGTCACTCCTTTCATTGCATCTCCCATTGCTTGAGTTGATTTCAGTGTCCGACAAAAAAATAAAAGAATATGACTACACTGGCAAAAGGAAAACCATAAATTCTAAATAGATCAGAGAAATCCACAAGAACATTTCCAAAATAAACAGGTTGGAATAGAATGAGAAATCAATCCATCCCATTTCAAAATTCAGATAAAAAGCCAAAAAACTGATCACTTATTCTTTTTGCAAATAAAATTGACTTCAAGGTTTAAACTTCCAGAATAGTCATATTGCAGCATGGAGTACTGTCCTATATAACTTAAAATCGTACAACTTGCTTCCTTCAACATTATAAGGATGATAAGGAATTATGGTTTCCCATCAATCAAAAAGTAAATGTTTTCCATTGGCAATGAGCTCTCATCCAGTACTAAACACTGTGTCAAGTTGCAAAAGTATGTGGCAGAAGTGTGTGTGCACATATACTCTAGATTTTTTTGTATATCTATGTAGCAGAAAGTAAAACAGAACTGGACTCTAAAAGACACCCTGGAGTAATACAAATTCCATTCCAGAAATAGAGCAAAGTGCAACTACAGAGAAAAAAACCTACCATCTGCCCTTGCTTGGCAGTTTTCTTGACCTCTAGAATTAGTTCTTCTCTTGTGCTTGATGGCCTTGCCTCTCCCTTTCTATTTTTTCTGACAGATTTTTCCAGCATTCTCTTGTTTTCCCTCAAGAGCTCTGGAATCACAATTGACAACCAATTTCAGTTTTATCTTAAAAGTAGACCCTTGACAAAGAATCAATACCAATTCAACATATATTAGGAAGGCAACTCAATGTATAGGTCTGTTGAAAATAGACTATATTACATATAAGTAAAAATCAGTGAGAGTCAACAAACCAAACCGACCGAATCATATATTTATAAAATGATACTGAAATATAGAACGAGCTGAGAAATTGATAAACAAAATATATTCTTGCTAGATTCATCATTTTGAGCCTTGTCTAACAAGTATATTCTTACTAGATTCATCATTTTGGCTAGTACACTTCTGGCACCTGAGAATTTGCCTTAACGGCAAATACTCTGCCTTAAGCAGGATATGGGCCGAACAGATGGTTTCTGCCTACTTTTTACAACTTTCAAACTTAATTATTAAAGGGAATGAAAATTAATACCAATTGAAATTGCCTCAGATTCATGTTTGAAGGTCAGCTTATATGCCAGGTATTTGTTGACATAGGACACAGAAAAATGGAACTTTGTACAGTTTACTCCATATACCTTCCTAAATCAAAGTCGACAGGATCATGAAGCAATCAAGAGCCGAAAAGCTCAATTAAGACTGTCTCCGAAATTCTCACTGAATCTGCACTTAATCCCTCGCAGCCCCTTGTTGATCGACTTGTTGCCTACCAGTCTGACTAACTAAAGACCCAATTTTATAAAAATAAAATCGCATTTGGCATAAAAATTTTCAATTAACGTACTGATGCTAGCACTCATAGCCGTGGCTTTGATAATCCTTGCTTGCTCCCTGCACCGTAAACCTTCCTCCACCTCACCCAAGACTTCCGGTCCTGCTTCGTCTGAGCCCAACTTTCTTGTCCTCATGGGTGGCCAACCCAACCCAACCCAACTCAATTGGCCAACCCTGTCTCATCCACTTGATCTTCGTATGTCCAACCGGTTTGAATTAATATACTAGAATTTGGGGAGGCTTCTCATATAGGTATGGAGGTAGTAGGATGTGGATGCTTTTTAAAAAAAAATAAAATGAAATAGTGAAAACAATATTGACAGATATGGAGAAAAAAGGAAGCTTAACCAAGAAAACAAAGAAAAAAGGTAAGGGGCATAATGAAATTAAAAACATTGTTGCTCTGTTCATCAGAAGGAACCCATTAATGTCGAACCCTGCCAGCCAGCTGGCTATAAGAATTCCATGCTGTAGATACGTCAAAGCGTAATTCCCATAGCTTGCATGCCTTAGAGTTACGTCTAAGGGCAAAATCTCAATATAATAGACAGCAGCCAAAGCATTTCTTTCCCCAAAGCACCATGTCTTCTGCAGCGTGAAGACAAATCCAAAAATGGTTTCCAACTAGTCTAGAAAACCTTCAGATTTTATTTATTTATTTTTATTTTTTTTCCCCTAATTAATACTATTCCATTCTCTAATTATGGATAAGTTCAACTCGCCTAATAGCTTTTAGAATGCTTTGGGGTTCGTCTATTAAAGAAAGCTACCCTTTCCACTTTAGGTTAAAAGGAAGACAGGCATAAAGGATCTACCCTTTCAGAAGCTCTGTCTTAAGGACTAAACATGTTTCTTTGTATCAAATCAGCTAATTTAATTTTATGAAAATCTATACGTCCCAAATCCTGAATCCATACATTGTGGCACAGTTAAAGATATTACATGGCCCAAATGAAGTTCACTTTCAAAATATAATTGATGCCAACATTATACAAGTTGAGAAGACTACATCTTTCTTAAATTATCTAGCCTTGCCTGTAAATCACTATCTATCCCACCCTCTTCAGTTCCAGTTGCTTCCACCTGTGGAACTTTGCTCTTAGCAGCAGGTGCAGCAACAGCAATTGATGGCGCATTAACGAGCTGCGCATTAGATTAGAATACATAAATCATTTTTATCTTACAGTAATATTTAACTTAATAACAAAACTACAGAAACACATCATTATGAATCATGCACATTGCAGGAAGCAAAATGGCAAAGTGACAAGAGTACCTCTTGGTTGATGTCAATTCCAATTTCATCAAGCACCTGGCTCACCAGTTCTTCTGTTTCCTCTTCTTCCTCATCCCCTTCCAAAGCATCATCAATAGCATCTCCCATCACTTCGGTTACCAATTCCATCTTCTCATTCTGCCTCTCAAATTCTTGCATAATTTTTTGCAACGACGGCAAGTTCATCTGTCTATTCATCTGGCCCATTGCCTTTGTTACTCCTTTCATTGCCTCTCCCATTGCTTGAGTTGATTTCAGAGTCTGACAAAAAAATTAAAAGAATATGACTACACTGGCAAAGGAAAACCATAAATTCTAAATAGATCAGAGAAATCCACAAGAACATACGAAAAAAGAACCTATTCTAATTTCCAACATTAACAAGTTGGAACAGATTGAGAAACCAGTCCATCCCATTTCAAAATTCAGATTTAAAGCCAAAAAGCTGATTACTCTTTTTGTAAATAAAATTGACTTCAATGTTTAAACTTCCACAAAAATCATATAGCGGCATGGAATAGCGTCTTAAATTACTTAAAATCATACAATAACTTGCTTCCTTCTACAATATAAGGATGATCAGGAATTATGGTTTCCCATCATCCAAAAAGCAAATATGTTCATTGGCAATGAACTCTCATCCAATAGCAAAAACTGAGTGTCAAGTTGCAAATGTATGTGGCAGAAGTGTCTGTGCATCTATATACTCTAGATTTTCTTCGTATATACATGTAGCAGAAAGTAAGACATACCTGAATTCTAAGAGATACACCCTGGAGTTGCGATTTAAGCTTGTAAAACTTCTCAATCTGGTGACGTGTTCTAACAAGGTCTTTTGCCATAACTTTAACAGCTCCCTGAATCAAAGCTAAATTTAGAATAAAAAATATAGCTGGATGGTTGTGACCATTTAAGTCAAACAATTCAAAGCTTAGGTACATGTCTTCCCTCATCCAAAAAGACTAAAGTAAAAGAAATATTTTGAAAGGAAAGCAGGTAGTGCAGAAGCTTTGAACACAGACGGTGTAAGATAATTTCCATTCCCAGAAAATAGACCAAAGTGCAACTACAGAGGAAAAAAACCCACCATCTGCCCTTGTTTAGCACTTTTCTTGATCTCCAGAATTAGTTTCTTTTCTTGTGCTTGAAGGCTTTGCCTCTCCCTTTCTATTTCTCTGATAGATTTGTCCAGCATCCTCTTATTTTCCCGCAAGAGCTCTGGAATCACAATTTACAGCCAATTTTAGTTTTATCTCAAAAGTTTACCCTTGACAAAGAATCAATACCAATTTCTGGAGAAATTTATGTATGTGCCAAGAAACAACTCAATGTGAAAACAAGGAGAAAACACCCCAATAATGTAGGCCCCTTCAGGCTGAAGTTTAAGCAAATTTCACACCCAACAAGATCAACTAACTCCAAGAGCACTAATATGCTGATAACATAATCTACAAATAAAGATTGTAATCGTTATTCAGAGGTTGTTGGATGACATGCAAACAGCATATCATTATATCCTTACTTCCTAATTTATACACTAACCGAGGCAAAAAGTACCATGTTAAAGTCGGATGCTTCATACGAAATAGATATCAAGTATGCTATTGCTACCTGGAATCTAATATACAATAACTAGAAAAGCGTCATGGACAATCATTCCAATAAGCAGAATTTACTCCATATATAATAAAAACTAAAACAGCTAATCAGTAGAAAACGAAATCAATTTTGCATACGTCCATCTAATAAGTTTCTTCGATCAGCAAACAATTTCTCACAAAAACAATCAAAAGAAGAGACAATATAAAGAATCCAAACTTCGAGGAAATAAAATTCCATATCATTTTACACAAAACCCTAATTAGTTCCATCATCGATATCAACAAAATTAAAGCCCAAGATAAACGACTTCCTGCAGAAAATTGATGCGCAAAATAGAAACAAAAAATTTGAAAATTAGATAAACCTGCGGGGGTTTTACGCTTGCCGAAAAGGAAACTCATGGCGGTCGACCGTTGGAATGGAAAAGAAATGAAAGAATCTGAATTCGCCGGTAATAGTCTCTGAGCTGAGCGATCAGATCGGAAAGTCTCTCTGCGCGTTGTTGTTTTCGTAACAAGGATTTTAGATTGATTCCCAAGTCTTTGATCGTCCACCTCTAACGCGGTATAGTGGTTCGGGTATATAGAATCATCAACCAACCAATCCACCTTACGCGTGGCGCGCAATTTGGTGGGGTCCAGCTGATCGTTAGCTTAACTTTATCAACTTTTATCTCTCTTTTTTTTATTTCCTTTTGAGGAAAATATCTTATTGGGCTTTTGAAGCCCATTAGATTTGAAATGGATGTCGTTTTATTGGGCTTTACAGAACCCATAAAAGTGTGAAAATAGGCCCGTTTGGAAGCTTTGTTTTCAGTTCCTTTGTAATAAACCCACCAAAAGTAACTGTGAACTTTGTAATAAACCCAGTTTTAGGTTACGTTATATGTTTTTCCTTTAGAAACTTGAACGCTTTCTATTCTTTTTTACCCAAATCCAGACCTTATAGTTAATTTAAAAAAAAAAAAAGCCACCTAAGAGATTAAAAACAAGTTAGATTGAGATAATTGCGTTATATTATGATTTTTTTTTTTGGATGTAATATTATGAGTTTCAACTTTCAAGTGACAAAAACTAGTGGAAAAAAAAAAAAAGGACAAATACATACACCAATGAAATGACCTTTTTATAAGTTCTTGTAAACAGAGCTATATATACCAAACAAGAATTATACTTTTTCGCAATCATTTACTATCCAAAAAGAAAAAATAAAATCATTATTCGCTTCTTCTTTTTTATCCTTTTGAAATTATAAACAGCTACAGAAGAGAAGAGGATCGAAATAAACTTTGCAATGGCCGCACGCGCGCCACGCAGAACACGTAGGCCTGCCCCCATTCTCCATTTTGTTCAAAAAAAACATGAAACTGCAAAAGCTGCACTGGATTTCTCTTTTTTGAGTTTTGACCTGACACAACCCACACACCACCGCACGTGGGAACTGCGGGCCATCCTAAAAGCGACACTCACCTGGGAAGTCACGTGCGCTTCACCACTTGTATCTGACAATTGTCTTCAACACACCTTTTGGGCCTCCGTCTCCGTTTCCCACCCGATCCATTCCATATATATCCCTTATTCCGAAACGACGAGTCATTCAAGTCGTTTCGAGGGATGAGAATGGAACATGAGATTGTGGCTTGAGGTATCTAACAGAGCATGCTCCAAATCTATTGAGACAAAAATGGAGGGACTACGATCCAACCTGAAGATAGCTGTTATGTGGCCCTTCCTTAAAGGCTTCCTTTTCTGTGATAATGTATTTTTGCTCCACATGCATTTGTTTTACACCTTCTATATACTTCCTCTTCTCTGTGTCTATGGTATTATTTGCCACGGATTTCTGCTTGGTTGGTAAGAAACATGTCCCACCTGTACTTGTATAACATCTAGTATTTATCTGATTAGTTGGTTGCAGGAACTCTCTAATTCCTCCATCATTAATCTTCATTTCCCTACTCCTATTTGCAATTGGGGATGCTTCCGATTTCAACTTGATCATTTCCTTGCTTCAATAATTACGAAAATCCATACCCAATTTGGTTCAGTTGGTTAAATATTGACACAGGAGCAATCTATATTGACCTTTTCTTCTTCTTTTTTTGATGGTAGGTTGAACTTGAACTCTTTTTTGTCTTGTCAAATTAAAAGAAGAATGATTATATTTTCAATACAAAGCTAAAATGATGGCATAGCGGTTTTAAACTTATCAATGATCCCATATATATACATATATTTAGACACACACATAGAGAGTTACATTTTGTTGCCAGTATAATCGAGAATTAGGTGACAAATGTAACAGATTATATGTTAATTAATAATATAATTTTTTAAAATTTTAATTGTGCAAATGATAATCCAACATGATAGGATTCTAACATATTAAAATTATAAAAATATATTATAAGAAATTTGAACTAGATTTGACACCGTATAATGTTATATTAAAAACAAATTCCGTTTAATTTTTGTATTAAAATATACAAATTTAAATTTCTAAAAATATAGACTAGTTTCTTACCAAGATAACGTTATTATTATACTATATTGTATTTGTGTCATATTTATCTTAAATATTTTATATTTAAATCCGACATCTCAAAAATTTTATATTTTAACATATAAAATTAAACTTTTAAAAATACAAACGAATTCATATTCTATTAACTTGTCAGGATTTTACTAGGCCTAGCTTTGAACTAATATATATTTAATAACAAGAGAAACAAAAATGTCATTTATCACCCAAAGTTGTTCCTCGAGGACAAGGACTATCTCAGCTCTTGTAGACATATCACCTCCTGCTTTTAGAATTTCTAACGATCCTTTCAATTTTCTTTTCAGTTTTCATTTCTAATCTTTTCTTTTAGAGGGAGAGAGAGAGTAGGAGAGGAGGGTCATTGATAGATGGTATTCAAAGTCAAATAGAGGCCACTTGGAGATTGATCACAGCTTTTTATATTTTCTCCACTCTCCGGTGCAAAAAAAAAGTTAGTTTGTATATGTGTCATCATGTCTGATCCTGCTATATTTTGACTTGTTAGATTCCTAACCAAAGGCCCTACTTGTCTCCCAACCCTCAAAGAATTATTCATCTAATATTATTTCTCATCAAACACATTAAGATCATGGTTGGATTGGCATTTTCTTCCCGCTTGATTGATTATTTATGATAATGAAAAACTCTAGCATTAATATTCAGCCATGATTAATCAACAATTTTCACATCCCAAAGAAATTATGATAAATCCTTATGTTTTTGCTTTTGCTTTAATGGTAATCCTTTCAGAAGTAACGTTGCAAATGACTGGATTAGTTAGATAATTACTTTTAAACAAATTTAAAACTTACAACCACCAAACAATCAAATAAAGGGTTTGGTTTCTGAGTTACTCAATCATTTTTATTCTTCGAGTTTAAAGCAAGACTAAAATTTTACTTTGTGATGCTGAGGAGGCCATGTGCTAAGGCAGTGGAAAAAAGGCAAAAAAAAAAACTCACTTTTCTACCATCTCTGCTTTTTTTCATCCTTCTTTTATAGTTTACTTTTGTTGTTTGTTCCTTTACCGGTTAAGCGTGTGAATCTGACACTGATCTTCAATGCTTTCATTCTTAGACAGTATTTTACAAGATAGCAATTTTGCTTGCGCGTTTTATTATTTTATTTATTTATTTTTTTCATGCTTTTTATTTTCCTTTCAAATTGAAGTGCGTTTTCCTTATCCTCTACTTGTGGATTATACTACGAAAACTTAATAAGTAGTGAACTTGGTGAGTGATTAACATGGAAAAAATAAATAATTGGTTTTCCCGTTCAAACCAGAAAAACATTGACCACATTTTCATTTTTATTTTCCGATTTGGAAAACACAACGAATTACAAAATCAAGCCTTTTGCAATAGCTTGATTGGTTCTGATATTAGTAGTTTCATAAACTGGAAGTTCTTCTCTGTACCTTCCAATCCCTACAAGATGATCAAGCTCAAAGAGATCCGAGCTTGAGCAGCTCTCAGCATCGTCTTCAATGTCACAGAATCCTCTGAGAACTCCATTTCCTTTTTCCTTGGCTAATTTCTTGAAATCTGACTTGGACGAAGAACTTTTAACAAAATTTCGAATAGTGGGTAATGGCATCAAACTTGGGTCGTCTTCATAAATACGTTTTTGACCGCAGGGTTGAGAATCCTCACCGAGAATCACACTGACTGGATAAAACCTGACAGACCTTTTAACACCGCTACTGCTGTGTTTTGATCTTGAAGAGTGTGGTTTGCTGCTCAAGCATGACCTTGAAAACGTAGAAGCTGATGAAGAACAAGCGGATTTTGATATGTGCTCCGAGCTCACATCCTCTACGGCCCCAACATAGCACATCTTGGCCTTCTTCACGTTCCCCGAATTGAAAATCGAATTGAGAAAGCTCGCTATCCGACCTCCTGGTGAAATGGGCTGCTTCACTTTCTTTAACTCGCCGTAGATTTTCAGCGCCTTGAGCTTCGTCTTTGTGAAACCGCCATTCTCGCGATTTGGGTTCTGTTGCTTGTCTAAATTTCTCTGCTCGAACTGCACGCACTTTTTGGAGCGAGAAGAAACTCCACTCCGAAGTGGCTTTTGCTTGGATCTCTGTTTGTAGCTCGACTCTGTTTCAGAGGACGAACATGCTGCTCCAGAGCTAGACTCTGAAGAACTCGAAGCTGAATTCGAAAGCACCGAACTATGCGTGCTCTGTTTTTCGACCCAGCTCTCTATCATGATAGCTCGGCGAAGATTGCATATCTCTTTATCTTCTCCTTCTTTACACCCAGAATTGGTGCTTTGTTTCTTCTTGATCGTGGTCGTCTGAGTGAAGCAACCCAGATCTTGTTCATCACCCTTTGATTCGTCGATGGAACGGTAAATAGCATCGAGAAGGGAAGAAGAAAAAGATGGGGTTCTTCTTCTTCGTGGGAATGCTTCTTCTTCTGCTGCTCTCTCCCTTCTATACATGCTCACATACACAGAGATTCACAGAGCAAAACAGAGGGTTTTTAATAAGGTAAAGAAACAGAGTTAGAGAGAGAGACAGAAAGAGAAGATGGAGTAGGAAAGCAAAGAAAAACAGGGACAGCAAGAGAGATTGTCAAAAGGGTGGTAAAGAGCTGTTGTGTCCGCTTTGAGAATGTCAAAAGCTGCAGCAACCATTAATAGAATTGCAAGTAGATCATGTGAAGGAACCCAAAAAAGGAGGAAAAAAAAATAATAAGAGAGAAAAACGCAGAGAAATCACAGAGAAAGATTATATAAAAGAAAAAACCTCCCTAGCCCTCCTCGTCCCCCAAGTTTCTTTGTTTTCTCATATATATCTGTTTGTACTACGTCTTGTATTCAATTGTATTGAAGAATGAGATTGGGAAGCGAGAGAGAGAGAGAGAGAGAGAGAGAAAAGCCCCGTGCGTGCGGGTGAATTATAGTTGCAGGTCCTTCCAGGTTGGCGGTTTTGATTTTTTATTTCACTTTTTACAAGTTTACTGTGTCTTCCACATGATTTATTTATTTATTAGGAATTGTTTTTAAAATATTGAAGTGGGTAAAGCCTTGTTCATTGTTTTGCTTCGTTTTCGTGGATGACAGATGTTGAAAGGCAATATTACTTTTACGCCACATCCAAAAGTATGTCTGATACAAAAAAAATATAGGTGAAAGTGGGAGATGAAAATGACGTGTATTCATTCTCTCTCGGTATATTTTGTTTTTAAATAATAAATCATATCTATTTAAATATATGATCTGCATTATTATATTTAATTAATTTTTTAGTATGAGCTTTATCTTGAAATTATGCCAATCATTTTTTTAGGAAAATAGTTCATAATGATTTCAATTACTAATTAAAGTTTAGTCGATAGGGATCGTTTGAGACATAATTTTATACAATTATAATTCATTTTTCATCATTTAATTATAATTCATTTTGTATAATAACATTTCTTAATATTGGAAGACCTCTTTATTATTTTAATAATTAACTGTATTATATATATTTCTACTTTTCATAGGCATGTGTAGCTTAACTTTTATAATTTCAAAAACATACTTTTATAATAAAAAGGTTTATATTAGAAAGCTGCTATTTTCACCTGAATGCTGTTCAAATTGTCTAAGTAATGTTGTTCCTCTTCCGGGCATGGAACACCTGTTGTGGAATTTTTTTATTTTATTTCTTTTAAACAAAAATCAAGAAAGAAAGAGTTCATGTGTTGAAGTAGTAGTTTACTCTACAAATAGAGAGCTCCAGCAGAGTACACATCCACAGCCGTTAGCATATGTATTATATATGATTATACCTTATGGTTGCCTACTTCATCCACCAACAAAATTCTCTTCTCACTCACCAATGCAAAAAACAATTTAAAGCTGCAATAACCCAAATTTGAAAACATACAAACCAAGCCATGTCCATATAGATATCGTCAAATGGTAAAAACCATTTAAAATACATTCAGATTTAGGGTTCGAACAGGCTGAAACTCCCCTCCTCCATTTGTACCGTTGACCAAAAAAAGAAAAAAAGAAAACCATGCCCATCCGATGATTAACCTCTGTATACCTTTTATTTTGGGGAATTAAACTGTTATTTTTAGCTCAATTCATGGATACTTCACCATCTCGCACTCTCATTACCAACCGGGTACTATTGATGCATATGAACCCATCATTTGTAATAGATTTGTTGTTTGTTATTGCTAGTTAGATCGACTAAAACATTTCCATTCACCATCAAAGTTGTCACATTCTTTACGACTTTAGAGATTGTTTTTAAAATAAGTATTAAAATTATTTTATAGTCAACACGTTGTACAATTTAAACATTCTGGTATCCTGGTGTTTGAAATAACATTAATATTAAATTGAAATGTATCATAACTCTAATTTAAGTAACAAATGGTTATAGATCGGGATAAGTATACAAAATTACCTTATAGTTTAGAAGTTTTGCATAATTGTCCTTACTTTTATCATATTTTCAAGATTTTTACATTTTAGTTTCATAACATAACCAATTTATTCTGTTTCGTCCATTTGAAATATTTAGTTGATAATAATAACTTGTGTTAACTTTAAATTTTAGATTCAAAATCTATTGCTAAAATTTTTCACTCCAATTTATCAGAAGAATAAAAAAAGTTTATTTCATTTTAATCATTAATGAGTAATTAAACTTAAAAGTTCACTAATTCATGAGTGCTAGATGGATTGGTAAAAATATCAACATTTGGCTAAGAAGAGATCGGATGCTCAATTTATCACTTTAAAGGGATTGCAGGGATACATTAATGCTCAATTTGTCAACTTGTGTTAACTTTAAATTTTTCACTCCAATTTATCATAAGAATAAAAAAAAAGTTTATTTCATTTTAATTATTAATGAGTAATTAAATTTAAAAGTTCACTAATCCATAAGTGCTAGATGGATTGGTAAATATATCAACATTTAGCTAAGAAGAGATCGGATGCTCAATTTGTCAATTTAAAGGAACTGCACGGATACATTAATCTCTACTCTCTCTGATATTTTTTATTCACCAAAAAAAAAAAACCTTAACGTTCACAACTGAAAATGACAAAAACGCCCTTATAAAATAAACACATCGTACTCACCAATTGTCTTAAAATTCTCCTATTAAACCTCTCCAATAACTCCCAACAGAACAGTCGGTGGCACTGCCACTTCCCAAGCCAATACAAGCTCCAAATTTATATCCAAACCTTTGGAGATATCGTTCATGATCCAAAGTTGTTTAAAATATTTCATAAAGAAAAATACAAAAATTAAAAAAGTAGAATCCAAGTCACTCCAAAGTTCTACAAGCCAACGCTAATAAACTATAGTTGATGAACATTGAGAAGTGAACCACCGAGTAAGTTTTCAAAAAGATAAAATCATAAGTTACTTTTTGATTGGTAATTCACTGCCATTGCAAAAAATGAGTCAGTTGGATCATATATGTGTCTTCGATCTCTGCAAAATTGTTTGGTTTATGGGTAAATGAGAGATTTATTAAACTGCCACAGTCATTTTTATGACAATATAAATTTAGATTTACCAAAAACCAAAATGAGAGCATCAATTGAGATTCTGAAGGCGTGGTAGTCATAGACTGAATTAAACTTCCCTATTACAATGTTCAGAGCATCATTCGAAAGGGATTGGGAAGTGGTGGTACCGCTCATAGACATCTTAACACTTTCCGACTAATGGCCTAATGTTTTTGCATTTGATAATTAAGGATTAATTTTAACGTTTGATGGGATTTTATTAAAATTTCAATTGTAAATTTGGGTTTACCTTTTTGTTTGATGGTAAAAAGAAATCAACTAAAAACAATATCAAACTAGAAGTAGGCAAGTATATAAAAAATATGAGAAACTTACAAACTAGATGGTAAGTTTATGTAAGAAATTTTAATAAAATAACACCAATGAAATTGTGCCTCAGGTAACCTTAGCCATAAACACTTCAAAATAGAAGGAAACGAAAATTCTTAGGAGAATGATATAAAGAAAAAATATTTAATCTTCCAAAAGAGAAGACAAAATCCACTACACCATACAAAACCAAACATGCAACATAAGGCAGGACCTTCAAACTTTAAAAGTTCAACCACAATTACCGTATGACATGCAAAACACAAAAAAAGATTGTTCATTTCCATCCTTGAACTAAATCCTATACCTCATCTTTCATCGTTCCCAAACAAGGGGAAAAGAAAATAGCCTCACCCTTAGTCTCCCTTCCTCCTGAATGAGCACCCTTCTGTGAGTCTTGCCCGTCCGCCTGTAGGCTGGCACAGAACAGTTTGGCAGTTACCACATACCACCACAGTCTGAGAATGGCTGAAAACAGTTGTTCTGCATTTCAAAATTGCAAGCATACAGTCAAAACGTGCATCAACAATTAAAGAACCATAATCAAATCAGAACATCAATGACAAAAACAATAAAAAGGGCTCCTTTTGGTGCAAGTCTAATTGAAATCACTTTTACAAGTGTATAAAAAAGTCCCTTGACTTCCTTAATAGTTCATCCTACTATACATTTACGATGCAAATCCAAATCATTTTATTTCAACGCAAAGGCTTGTTAACCAAGGTTAAACGTTACTTGTCAATAGAAATATGCAAGGAAAACAGGGACACCACGGTGAATATTAAGAAAAACGAACACAGTACCAAAAATATCAAAATTATAAAACTTACATGTTGAAGCACCCTTGGCATTTGACATCCTATTTGAAGGGAACAAAAACAAAAGAACAAATTAGATTAATTACCGTTGGCCAGAGACCGAGAAAACTAAACCTCGAAAACATAAAAGGAGCAGATTAAAATTACCATGAAGAAGGAGTTGGGAGACTGAACGAGGCGCTTGAGCTTGTGCTTCTTCTTCTCAAGCTCCGCCGGGGGGTTCAAAAGGTCAACATCATTTTGGAGAACCTATTAACTCCCATTCAAAAAAAAAAAAGATTTAACGCCGCGAATTAACTAGCCGTACAAAAAGAACTAGATCCCATAGAACAAAGCATAATACTCTATTTTACATATAAAAATTACAATACTGTGTATAAAAAACATGCCACAATGACATCATTCCAAAATTCACTAAAAACTTTCCTACAAAACTAGCACGACGCAAACTTGAAAACAAGAAAAACTAGACGTGAAAACGAAACGAAAAGATAAAACAAAAATAATTTAAACGATAAAGCATAACATAGATCTGATTACGAGTTTTTTTTATTATGAGAAAGGCTACGGACTCACCATTTTCGAAGTTGGATTAAGCTTTTGGAGGCGCAGAAAAACCCAGGAAACCCTAAACCAGAGAGCGGAGGCTGAGCAAAGAGAGAGTTAAGGAGAATGGAAGCGATGTATATATATTAATAGAGAATCAAATATCCTAGGCCCTTAGATGGATATGTCTAGATCTTGGCCCTTCATCTATTTTAGGGCGACCTTTTAGGCATACGACTCCGGAAGCAGCCACGTCAGCCGTTTCGGCGGTTGGCACTAGTCGTAATGGATTTGGGCTGCATGTCAAAATGCTTGGCCCAGTTAGATTTTGGGTTATATAAACTTAAACGTAGCCTATATTTTTACTTCTCATTCTCTTCGGAATAAAGTCTACTTCAGCTTTTATGAGACCCAGAAAGTAAACAAACATTGGACTGAACTGAAAATCTAAAACCCATGAAACAAAGAACACAGGCCTACTCCTGTTTTTTAGAATAAATAAATAAATAAAAGAAACCAAATTGTCCAGCTTGCCTCTATTTCTTAAATCTTCTTTCTCCATTGAGGAATAAGTATATCATGAGAGAATGTGAAATTGTAATGCACGTACGTAGATGAGGCACACAGAATTAGCATGGAAAATGAATATATTCAAGCATGACTTACAAGATACTCATATCAATGACATGAAATAGAAGTCACTACAAGCAAATGAGGGAATGTAATAAATGAATGAATCAAATATGCAAACGCAATTGGGACCTACTACAAAGCCAATAAATTAGTGCCTCGTCAATCAATATAATGTCAAACTTGATAAGCAAATTTTATAACTCTAATATTTTTTATAATTATTGCAATTAGTTTATTTAATTGCATAGCAGTCACAATATGCAAGTCATTGGATAGTAAACACGGGTTTTCAAACTAGAGACGATTATTTGGACAAACAAAAGTTTCCAAAAATTAGAAGACACTAATAAAACTTTAATTTGGAGGGTTAGAAAAGCATAAAATAAAACGTTTATAGCAAATGGTAAAATACCTTACACCGTCACTGTCTCATTCACTCTGAAAAGTGACGTTGGTTTCAAACTCTACGAATACAAATAGCTGCTAAAGCTGTAGACATTTTTATCTACAAACAATTAAAATTTGCTTTTGACTGTGAGACTGATGAGTAAAGGTATCTTTTCCGCTCGTGCTTTAAAGTGTCCGACATATAGAGATTGGAAACATACAAGTTATTGCTGGGGCCGTATTTTCTACCATGTTTGGACATTTTAGTACATATATATTTAAAAGAACTGGAACTTTTAAAGCCCAATCCAAATTATCGAATCCCACATGATTCCGATTCCTTTTATACCTCCACTCCAGAGAGGCACGGACTGGGTTCTAATCTGAATAAATAAAATAAAATAATAATATATGCTTAATTAAATTTGTCACCCTTCTCCACGAGGCGGATTTTCTAATTAGAAATTCTAAGAATATAAATTGTTTATAAGAAAAAATAATAATATTATTATTTTAGTAAAAACGCAAAGCGAGGATAGCGTTTTATGGTGGTTGGAGATTGGAGAAGAACCCAGATGAGCCTGTGAGCCTCATTATATGTACTGGAAGGTGACCGCCAGAAAAAAATAAAGCGATAGCCAAACCCAAAACCGAAAAAACGTCACCTCTTTGAACTGTGATTTTATTTTTCCAATTTATAGTCAAAAAAATCAAATTTATAAAATGAAAATACGCGTTCGTGATCGTCCCCAACACAACCGTCGCCGAGATTGAAATTGCCTCCTCATCGGATTGGCCCATTTGGCGAACAACGACAGAATCGTGCCGCCACGTGTCTTTGTCAACCTCTATGGGACCCATAACCGATCTGAAGCTTCGAGTTTTTGTCTCAGCTTCAATATTTTGACCAAAAGCGGCCATTCCTATGGTTGTTTCACTTCTCTTCACTCTTCAGTCGCAGAAATAGTAACGAGTGGCTTCTTTTGTCAGATGCTTCGCTCAGCACAAGCAGCAGCAAGCTCAGACTCCATCGATGCCTAAAATCCAGCTCTCGGAGTATTTAAAGGCTTCGACTTTCTGTCTCTAGAACTGTTATTTGTGCCTCTTCTTTTCGACAAGAGATGTCGTTTCTGAGGCGCAGAAAGGCAAAGGTCTCGAGCTCAGAGCCGCAGATTGACGAGGGCGACGATAAGAAAGAGAGAGGAAAAGATGACCAAAAGACCAAGCAAAGCGAAGAGAAGAGGAAGCCCAGGTGGTCGTGCGTTGATAGCTGTTGCTGGTTGATTGGCTTTATATGCTCCACTTGGTGGATATTGATTTTTCTGTACAACGCAATGCCCGCTTATATCCCTCAGTACGTAACGGAGGCGATAACGGGTCCGTTGCCCGATCCACCGGGCGTTACACTGAAGAAGGAAGGGTTGAAAGCTAAGCACCCGGTGGTTTTTGTGCCCGGAATTGTGACCGGTGGGCTCGAATTGTGGGAGGGTCACCAGTGCGCTGAAGGTTTGTTTAGGAAGAGGTTGTGGGGTGGCACATTCGGTGAGTTGTATAAAAGGTATTGGCTTTTTCTTTTCTTTTTCTTTTGGTATTCGTGGATGAATTTGATGTGGGTTTGTGATGATTGTGCAAGTGATGAGTGAATTTTTCCGTCTTTGTGATTGTGGGTTTGTGTTATATTGACAAGGAATGGTATCGTGTTTGATGGAGCTTTTGTGTTTTGTTTGAGGGAATTGCCTTTGTTGCTTAAAAAGGGTGATTTTACTAATACAAAAGTTGAAGTGCCTGTTTCTGTTTCTCTTTGATACAAAGCTATAGCAATCATTAACAAAACTGGTAAAATCACACAGGTCTAAAACAACTAATAAACGCATCTGTAGAGAGTCTTGCGATAGATTCACCAAGACTTTTTTATTAATATATATAATAATGACAAGTTTTGGACTATGCTAGTTCCCAAAGCAATCTCATTTGTATTCCTACTAAATTGGAAATACATTTCACAAGTTTCGATACCTTTTGAAGTGGAAATATCTCACTTGATTCTTACAAGGGATGATTTTTGAAAGTAGACTGGTTATTTCTCTCTGCTCTTGTTGTTCCAATATTTACATGCACGTTCTTACGTCTACAAAGTTCGTTTCCTCTTTTTAATATTAAGTATTATGATTGTGGCAGAACTGACCTCTATGCCGGTGTCTGTTGATTTTGAACAGACCATTATGCTGGGTTGAGCACATGTCTTTGGATAATGAGACTGGATTGGACTGTCCAGGTATAAGGATCAGGCCTGTATCTGGCCTTGTGGCTGCTGATTATTTTGCACCAGGTTATTTTGTCTGGGCAGTTTTAATTGCTAACTTGGCTCGCATTGGGTATGAGGAGAAAACAATGTATATGGCTGCATATGATTGGAGATTATCATTTCAAAACACTGAGGTATTGTGACTTAGTGAACAACTTATCTAAATTTGGAGAAAAATCAACTGAATCAAATTATACTCACTCTTTTTCTTGTTCAGTATTTAATCCTCTAAATCAGCTGGTTAGTATCTGTATGATTGACTATTTGATTTAATCAGGTTAGAGACCAAACTTTAAGCAGGATAAAGAGTAACATTGAACTGATGGTGGCTACAAGTGGTGGAAAAAAGGTGGTTGTAATACCACATTCAATGGGTGTTTTGTACTTTCTGCATTTCATGAAATGGGTTGAGGCACCAACACCAATGGGTGGTGGGGGTGGGTCAGATTGGTGTGCCAAGCATATTAAAGCTGTGATGAACATTGGTGGACCCTTTTTAGGCGTTCCAAAAGCAGTTGCAGGACTTTTCTCCATTGAAGCAAAGGATATTGCTGTTGCCAGGTTTTGCTCTTGGCCTTTTTGGTGTGAGCAGGACATATACATGTTAATTTTCTGTTTGGGCTCTTGATGATCTGCTAATCCTTATACAGGGCCTTCGCAACAGGTGTTCTAGATAAGGATGTTTTTGGTCTTCAAACGTTACAACATATAATGCGGATGACCCGTACATGGGATTCAACCATGTCAATGATTCCTAAAGGTGGTGACACTATCTGGGGTGGCCTTGATTGGTCACCTGAAGGATACTACAACTGTAGTGCAAAGAAGTTGAAGAACAATAGTACACAGAATGCAGGACAATTTGGGGAAAGAAATAAGAGCTCCAAAGCGGGAGTAAATTTCGGGAGGATTATATCATTTGGGAAACATGTAGCTGAAGTTCATTCTTCTGAGATTGAGAGGATCGATTTTAGGGTAACTTTTTCATTTTAAAATAATTACCATGGTGTTGAATCAGTTCCATTGCAAATGAAAATCTTTTCTCTATGACATGTCATCTTCATATGAAAAATTATTTTCTGTTAGTTCTTTGTGAATAATTCATTGTTGGTGATTATGAGATATCTGTTACTATATTTAGCAATTATTATTTAATATTATGTACAAATTTTGCAGGGTGCTTTTAAGGGTAATAACCTTGCAAACATTACCAACTGTGATGTGTGGACAGAGTATGATGAAATGGGTGTTGGAGGTGTTCTAGCTGTTGCAGATTATAAAGTTTACACAGCTGGATCAATTTTAGATCTGCTACAATTTGTTGCCCCAAAGTTAATGCAACGTGGAGGAGCTCATTTTTCACATGGAATTGCTGACAATTTAGACGACCCAAAATACGGACACTACAAATATTGGTCAAACCCTTTGGAAACAAAGTGAGTCTTGTAGTTTCATGCTAACTGCTTGTTTATAGCGAATTGTGTATTTACTTAGTGAGGACTGAAGGTGATCTTATTAGTTTGTTTCCTATCACTTGGTTAAGTTGTCATTATGATGAAAACAAATAATTTATGGTCGTTTTAAATCTGTATAGTGATTGGTTGAAGATTATTATTTGAGCAAATTGCCCTTTACAATTGATGCTTGAACTTATGTACTGCTTTTGCAGATTACCAAATGCTCCGGACATGGAAATCTATTCTATGTATGGGGTTGGCATCCCCACTGAAAGGGCATATGTATACAAGTTAACTCCTCCATCAGAGTGCTACATTCCCTTTCAGATAGACACCTCGGCAGATGGAGGATGTGATGACTCTTGTTTAAAAGGTGGAGTTTTTTCTGTAGATGGGGATGAAACTGTTCCCGTTTTGAGTTCGGGTTTTATGTGTGCAAAAGGTTGGCGGGGGAAAACCAGATTCAACCCTTCAGGCATCCATACTTACATAAGGGAATATGATCATGCCCCTCCAGCTAATCTTCTAGAGGGTCGGGGCACCCAAAGTGGCGCTCATGTGGATATATTGGGTAACTTTGCGTTGATTGAGGATATTATAAGAGTAGCAGCTGGGGCCACTGGAGAGGAATTGGGCGGAGATCGAGTTCACTCTGATATTTTCAAATGGTCTGAGAAGATCAACTTACAACTCTGAGTCAACATGGGTAAGTGTTTCAAGCTTGTTCCCTGGTAAAATATTCTCCTCCTGCGATCTCTTGTTTCAAGGTTTAGTTTGCAGCTATAAAATGTTGTTTTACACTTTCTTCCTTTTTGTTTTCAGCAATGGTCGAATTCATATTTATACTCCTCCATTGCTTCGTAGTTGGTAGACTATATGGATTATTTGCTTATGTAGAAGTCAACATGGTGATTTATAGCAGCCGTTGATATTAGCACAAAATTTGGCACCTTAGAAATGAAAGCAGGACTCTGAAACAAAATTCATCAGACGTTTGGATTTCACGCGATTTGCCGTGGAACATTTTCATTTTTTTCAGGACTTTTCCAGGTTCAATCTGGTTTATGAATTGATTCCACATTGCGCCAGTACCCTTGCATTATTTTTTGGTGCACCCTAAAATTAAAGTTGATTGCAGCTTAAAATTTTGATATTCAATTGATTTATTTGTTTGTTACAAATAATTCTTGGATCAATCTATGTTTTATTTACTTTGGCGTTATTATTCGTGGTCTTACTCTGCCCTCCTTGAAGATTGTTGAAATTGTAAACTCTGTTTCTGTCATGGTTACGAATTGGATTGAGTTTTACAGGTTCAACCGGTCTGGCATATAAATGCTAAATATAATTCTTTAATGGGACAATAAGATATGAGAAATTCTGGAAGAATTAAGGCTTGAAAAACAATCAATATAATAGTAAAAAGCAAAACGCTATTCTTGTTTCTCAAGAAAACCATGGAATATATTGACAGAGTAAAGCATCTTCTGCAAAAATAATTTATGCATCTCATTGTTTGAAATAGGAGGAGGCTGATCGATGAAATCTAAGAATTTGCACAATCGTTGTAGCAGACTGCAATATCACTGTTTACTCTGTTCGCATCTGTCAAAATAACAACACTGGTAGACTCAATCAGTGTGCATATGAATCTCTAATTGTTTAAGCCATAGTTTTACATAATCCTACATTTTATTTTGAAATATGTTAGAAATTTATGAAGGATAAATGCTTTTCGTACCATAACAATGAATAAACATTATTTAAAATAAAAATCTAGACTATGGGTCTTGTTTAGATAGCAAAACAGCATTCTAATAAAACAAGATAAAAAGCAGATTGTTTTCCTCTCTTATAAAAATGAAAAATTAAAAGTAAAAAAGTATGCAAATATGCAATTGAAATTTGAAGAAATTAAGAAATAATACCCAATCCAAAATTTAAGCTCTGGAAATTTGCACACCGAAGAGTACATGTATACATGAAATGCAACTGTTTTTGAAGACAAACTTCTGTACATAAAGCCATACATCCTGCCAAATGAACAGTAGGATTGTTTTCTATATTTTTCAAGCACCTTGGTTCGCATCTTCCAACACATCTGCTATATTTATAGAGTTTTATGGCATTAGAAAAAGGGTTATCAAACTTAAATCCATAAGATGGATTAGGAGGGAAAAGGTCAGGATCAGAAAGTTGAGGTTCAGAAAGAGAATAAGAGAAATTACTAGTTGATGATATAAGCCCTATCAATCCCATTATCAAAATCCTATTTTTAATACTCTTAATACTAATTTTGTTCATAGCTCCTCCCAGGTTTTTCTTTTTTTTTTAAGAAAAAAGAAATTAAAGTGCTTTAAAAGTGAAAACAAAACTTTAATTTATAGGATCTACTTTGGATGCTTTCTATATTAAAAAGAAATTCATGATTTCATAATTAATTTATAATTCTAAACCTTAAATATGAATTAAATAGTTGAGTTAATTGCACTTTAGTATTTTTGATTTTTAGAATTTTGTCATTTAAGCCTTAACTTTCAAAAATAATAATTTAGATTTTTAATTTTTATTTGTTGCAAATTAGTCCAATTTTCAATTTGGACAAACAAATTAGTCAGAATTTTATCCACAATCAACATTATAATCTCTTCCCACTCTAGTGCTTTTAATCCAATATAGAAACAAATTCCTACATATAACAACTACCAATTTGTTTGGCAAAATTGGGCTAATATTCAATATAAAAGTTAAGAGTTTAAATTTTAAAACTTTACAAATCAAAGGTATCAAAGTTCAATTAAACCCAAATAGTTTTATTCGTTGCAATATTAGTTTATATTTAGAACTTAATGTGATTATTTATTTATTTTTATAAGAGTTATAGATGCTTACATCTTTATATGTATTTATGAGTTATTAAAGTATAATAAGATATTATATCTTTAATTTTTTTGGTAATAAATATTAGATCCATGTTAACCTCTTGAAGATTTATATACGCATAAATGGGGTTATCTATTTCGATTGAGATGCATTAATTTATATTTGTAAACTAATACATGTTGATGATGTTATTTTGATTAACTCAAGAGGCAAAACGGAAGTTCAAAAAATATGTATTTTATTTTAATCATAGAATGTTTACCACAGTTCTGAAAGGCCAGGAATAAATTTAAAAAAACAAAGATTATGTAGATAATTTTTCATGCTTTCTACATCAATTGTAGTTAATTTTTTTATTGCATTAATTAATTTATGATACTAACCTTAAATTGGATTCAAATGATGGATAATTTAATTTGAGTGATAGTTACAATGTTTATAAAGATTTTAACTTTTGACCTTTTAATATTGTTTATTGATTAACTTAAAGGAAAAAAGAAGAAGAAGAGGAAGTTCATAAATTATGTATTTTATTTTAATCATTAATATTGTTTCTGCATGCTGAAAAACCAGGAATATATTTTAAAAAAAAAAAAAACAAAGATCGCGTTGATAACTGTTTGGCCCTTTTAAAAACTAACTACAAATTTTTAAATTTAATAACTTTTTAAATCATTATTTATGACGAAGATAATATAAAAGATAGAAATATAAGTTTAATATTTATCCTTTTAAATCCCTCATTTACGGTGAAGATACTATATTTAATATTTTATAATGTAATAGATAATAAATATAATAGTTTTGCATTGCACATTTAATTTAAATTTTATTGTATTTATATTTTAAAATATTGATATTCCACTTCATATATATTTATTTGTTTTTAGAGTTTGCAATAAACATTATATTTGCATCCTAATAAAATTTTAATTTGTCGTTTTTAATTTTACTTATTTTTTAATATTTCAATTATTACATTAAATTTGTATCTCATTTAATTTTGTAACATGCTCTTCTTATTTTTTTATTAAAAAAATTAGAGTAATATTTTTAACTTATAAATAAATTTAGAATTTAAAGTTTAAATTTTATATGTGAAGGCTCGTATGGAGACAACTAGTGTCAAAATATTATTTTATGGAATAATGATCTTTTTGAAACTAATAAAATTACTTAACCTTAAATTTGATTTAAATGATGGTATTTTCTATTGAATGTTAGTTGCAATGTTTGTGAGGACTTTAACTTTGACCATATATCTTCTATAAGGGTTACGTTTGCTTTTGAAGTAAATATTGCATGGTTGCATTAAACCAGGGGCTAGAAACGATAAAAAAAGATGACCATAATAAAAAGAGGAAGAAGGAAAATTGCTTCTAGTATTTTTTTTAATTTTTTTAATTTTTTTTTGGGGTGATCTTGCAGCTTCAGAGACTCAGGACCATCTATCACCTTGTTTTGCACTTTTGACTGCTAGTATGCCAGGATATCCTATTCCTAACATTGTTGTTTTCCTGCACCTTGAGTTAATTTGCAGTTCATAGCTGGTTTCTTTTTTTCTTTTTTTTTTGTCTTTTGTCTTATTTATTTATTTTTTATATTATTTTATTTATTGGATTATTTTCAATAATTTTTAAAATAAAATAAAATTGTTTGATGTAATTAGCTTCGTTTATCTTACAATTTTGTCGTTTGCTATCTCTGCCTCCTTTAAGCATTGATTAGGCCCTTCTTCTAAAAATATACAATTGAAATTGTAAAACTCTCTTTCTACCATTGATACGACTCCACCTCTCATTTTTTCCATTCTTCTTTTTCTTTCTAAAAATTAAATTTACCAAAACAAAGATTGACATGGTTTTTTAAAAGGAGAGGTAATATCACTTTATAACTTTTTAAGAACAATTAAAATGATTAATTAAAAGATAAAAAGCAAAATAATATCTATATATACATGTTAATTGTATATTGTAGGATGACGGTATAATGTAATGTATATATATATGTATAAAATTTTATTTTGCAATAAAATGCATGCACATTTTTTATAATTCACTGACAATAATGGATTAAACACTGTTTTGATATCGAAGACATATACACATTTTATAACGAAATTAGCATATGTATAAATTCACATTGCATAAGTATTTTATGCATCTTATTAACCAAAAAAGAAAAAACAGGTATTTAAAAAAAAGGTATTTTAAGCATCTTGTATTAGTTGTTCCAAACATTATTACTTAATAGTTCAAGCTAAATTGTTTTCCTTACTTCCTCAAATTAACTATCAGATACTTCTGATTCTTCTTCCACCTAATCGATGGTAAGTATTTCCACAATTTCTGTAGCAAAATTGTCATATCATAATAAATAAGAACATTCTAACCATTAAAAATATAATATAATAAAATAACTTTAAGCTATTAAAGAAAAATAAGAAGAAGATTAATATAGATTTTCGAACGATACACAAATTAAAAAAATAAAAAGTTGACATGCAAAATAAGTTGCATTATTATTTCTTTCCTCCACATTTTCAAAGACAAAAATAAATAAATAAAATGTCAAATGTGGAACGAAACAAGTAGTATCTAAACCAAATTTGAAGCTCTTACATTTGCACATTCAATGATACTACTGCACGTATGCATGCCATGTAGGTGTGTGTCAGCACAAATTTTTTCACATCCACTCATGCATTGAAGCAATGTAACAGAAGGTTTCTTCATAATAATTTCCAAGCATAGCTCATTGCAAATCTTGATACACCTCTTAAAATTGAAGAGCTTTTTAATCTTTGAAAAGGGTGAATCAATCTTAAGCCCATCAAATGAACTGGGAGAGAAAAAGGCAGGAGAAAGTTGAGGGACATGACCAAGAGGATAAGATGAAGGGTTCATTGTTTGCACTAAATTTGATGATATAATCATTATCAATCCAATTACCATAATCATCATATTCATGATACCCATATTAAGAAATCTACAGTATCTTTTTTTCTTTTTTGATAGGAAATCTAAAGTGTCTTAAAATTAGTTAAAACAAGCTATAATTTATAGGAAACACTTTTCATGCTTTTTACATTAATTACTATTTTTTTTTACCATGGAATCTTTAATTTACGATTCTAAATCTTAAATTCTTTGTTTTTAATAGAGTGTTTGTTGCAATATTTTATACACTTTTAAAAGTTTTCCATTTTGGCCACGTATCTTCTGTAAAAGTTGACATTCTTTTTTTTTTTTGGTAAGTAAATAGAAAAGAGAATTAATGCTGGTCTAAGTCGTATATCCATATTTAAACAAAGATTGTGCCTTTTGATGTATTTATGAGTTATAACAAAAAATTAATTGTCTATTAGCATAATGGAAATAAAGATCTTTGATTAATTAGCATATGCAAGGATGATAATTTATTCTACCATTTTTAATCTCCACATAGACCTGCCTCTAATGAATTAAAAAAAAAATTGGTTAAACAAAAAAACTAGAACTGGGACAATGTAATTTTAATTTTAATTTCAGAGCTGAATTGAGACATAGACGAAAATATATTTTTGTGTTTAAAAAAAATATAGTTTTTAAAAATTTAAAATTTTCAATTTTTTTATAAATAAATAAACGAGGCAGAAAATAAAAATACCTGCTCTGTCTCACCCTGCCTCCCAAATAATCAGAGTGGAGAGGAGACACGGATGAATATTTTCCACATATCGAAGGAGAGAGGAAGCTGCCCGGCCCCTGCCCGTCCATTGCCATCCCTAAGCATTTGAAATTGCAAACCTTTTCAATTTATTTTCTCTTGCACTTGGATCTGGTCAATTGATCAGAAAGCTTAGGATGTAGCTTTTTATAATAATTACTCTTTTGAGAAAATTCAAATGTTTCATTAAATTGCTTCTACAACTTAACTATTTAAAAATTTCATCTTTAAACTCCTTGATATCCACTTTTTTCTTCCTAGACCAAAAATAAATAAAAAATTCCTTGATATCCACGCTGGCAAGTTGCAACTGGTGAACTTCAATTTAATATGAAAATATAATATCTATTTTAATGTAATGAATCTTTAATTACATTTTTCCAACCAAAATTAATGACTAACGTAAAACAAACGTAAGTTTGAAAATCATCACATATACCATTAGAATTTGGAAAAATCATTATTATATTTTTTTATTAATGGAATTTCAACTAAATTTTAAAAATATAGATGATTTATATATTTTGAAAAAAAGAATAAGTAAATTACATCGAATATCGAAATGGGCATACCGAGTAACTTTTGTCAATTGCATATTTTTTTTGGTATAAACTTTTGTCACTTGCACGTTTGTGTGAAAGTGAACTGGCTTAAATCCGAAGAAAAATCTAATGTACAGTTATTCATGGCAAGAATAACAATATGGTATAGGTGAAAATATCTAAAGTACAATTTTACACGAACGTGATGGCTACAAAAAAATTATTAAAAATATTTATTTTAGCATATAATTTTTGTTAATAACATATATGATATGAAAATTTTAAAAAATTATGATAAATATTATTTAAAATATATTAATTTTTAAATACCGTGTCTTGTTAAAATAAACAATTGGTAATAAAATAGTAAATATGGATAGCAATGATTAATTTTACCCTCTTATATATTATATGTAACAATGACATATATTATGTCATCTTTTATCACTTTAAATCATTTTATTATTTTTAATCACCATATATAATATATTGTTTTTTTTTTAAATAAATTTAATAATTTATAATACATAAATAATTTATACATGTAAATATTATTTTTTATTTAATAATAAATAATTTATTATACCACATCATTTATAATAAATACATAAAAAAAAACTTATTTTCTTTTATATGAAAATATGTAGAAATTTTGACTAAAATGTTGAGGATATCGAGGATATTGCATTTTTTCTTTCTTTCTGAAAATCGAGTATATTTACATGTGTCATTCAGGGACACTTCTTAGTCTCTAACATGGAGCGTGGGCTACAGAAGAATGACTAAACATACTTGCTTTACCTTGATGCTCGAAAGGGATAGAGCGTGGTACAAATGTGCGCGTTGGATAAGGTGAAACAGTAAAGGGCGGCTGGAGAGAGTAAATAGCAAATGAAGCCAAAGGGATAAGCTTAGAAAAAAAACAAAAACAAGCCAAAGGGATAAGGGCGTGTTTGGTCGTGCGTGTGGGTCAACCAGAAAAAGACGTTAAATGGGAAAAAAAAAAAAAAAGAGAGAAAAAAGAAGAGATTTATAAAAGTTAAAGAGCTGGTAATGGCTGTGAAGGGTGGTGGTTGGTGTTTTTATTGGGGAATTTGAAGGGGTTGTGTTTTAGTTAATAGAACAAAGCCAAGAACTAGAAAGGGATAGGTTAGAGAGATTGAACAATAGAAAGAGAGAGGAGGAGCAGAGCAACGGGTCGGGTGGACCGGGTGCTTTGGTTTCAACACAGGAAACATGTCCAAGTTCATCCCAACACCACTACTTGTTGCTTCTTCGTATCATTCCAGATCCCAAAGGTTGTCCTTTTCCCTTCTTTTGTGTGTGTGTGTGTGTGTGTGTGTTTTTTTTTTTTTCTTGTTCATTCTTTTGCGCTTTAATAATTTATATTCTTTTTCTCTCTTTCACTTTTTGCTTTGATCTCTTACTTGTTTGATTCATTATGGGCGTGGAAATCTAAGTGGGTTTCTTCTATTGGCTGCATGCATGGAGAGTTTGGAATCATGGTGATTTTGAGTACTTGTAGTTGTTTTACAAGATGGAAGTGGTTCTCTGGTAAAGTTAAACCTCTATTATTGGGTTTCTGGCTTAGTTTCTGTTTCTGTTTTGGGTATTGTGGGTTCTCATTTTTGGTTGTGACTCGTGAGTATTTTATTATATACCTTAGCCTTTCATTTTTTTTTTGGGTGCTTCTTACTGCATTTTGGTTAGATATTTGGTTTCTTTTATTTTTTTGGTTTTGATCAGATGAGGTTTAAGTGAGTCAAGGAGCTTTAGGCATCGATTTAAATATGTGATTGGGCACTGTCTCATGTACTATATGATTTGTCTAATATGATTAATCGATTTGTTTAATTTCTCATGCAATGATGCAATAGCCTTTAGATCTCTGGGTGATTGCGAAACATACTGCATGCAGCCAAAATCCCTCTTGTCTACTAAGTCCTAATATTTACTGATCCACTAAACAATGCCAGCCAGGCATTCTTCTTGTTTGTCAAAAACAAATTTTGAGTATGTAAAAATGTTTGGAATGGTCTCCTCCTCGATGTGACATTTTGGGAATCTAGTTTTATTGTTGAAAGGTGTTGGTTGCATGCATGGTTATACCTAGTTGTTTTCTGTATAATCTATGAAGTTTTTTATATGCTTTGGTTAACAAATTTGTCACTTGAGTAATTAGCGCTAAACTCTGGTAAATACTAAAGCAAGCTCCATCTTCAGGAAAGTGATACAGGGTAGCTGATTGGTATTGTTGTTTGTTTAGCTTCTTGTTAAATGTTTTTGTGGGAATCAGTCAGGGGCAATTAACTCACTTGCTGCCTGTTTTTACATTCTATTGAAACTTGGAGTTTGGACTGTTATCTTGTTTCCTCCGTCAACTGCTGTAATTTAGAGTGATGACCAATTAATAGTAACTAGGTAGATGCTCAATGTATGTTTTTCTTTTAAATTGATCAAGAAGAGTTTAATGCATAATTTGATTTTAAACTATTGCTATTACTATAGGGTGTCTTTTTTACATTTATAAAGATTGAGAATTCAGCACCTTTTATATTACATATACACATATATATACATATATGTACACTTTTCTTCTTTCTTGCTTTGACATTTTCTCTTACTCATTCTTCTTGAATATTTTTACTTTCTCTATAAAAATGTATAATCATATGCATACCTTCCCAGATTCTTTTTATTCTCTTATACTTGGTTTCCTTCTTAGAATGCTGAAGAAATATATACAAAAAGTCTGCTTTATGGTTCTGAACTGACATTGGAGTGCCAATATGCTAAGTTTGGTTTTGCGAATCTGATGAATAACAAACAATCTTGACACGGGACTTTTCAATATCAGTAATATGGAACTAATATTGTTTTAGTCTTCAATTTCAAGGTTACCTTTTTGACAATCTCCCCAATAACGTTGTAATCCAATGGTGATGTAGTAATTGGGGGCATTAGAAGAGTTATTTGCTCTGACTTTTAAGAACCATTTTAGTCTTAGATATTTAATTGCATGCTCTAATCTATTGATAGACAGTGTTTCTAATACCCAATAAGTCATTTCTTATGTACCCAGGTGAAGGATGCAACCTATGCTGAGTGTGTCAAATGAAGCCAGTATTCTTGTCGAGTAATTCCAACGTCACGTCCAATTCTTCACAAGTTGGTTACAGTAATTTAATGGTAGGTTCAGCTGTTTTCCATTATACTTTGCTTGTTAGCTGGTTGTCGTTAACAACATTTCTTCCTTTCAGGCTTCTCCATACGCCTACACAGATCCTTACTATGGCGGGTTATTATTGACTGCATATGGACCACAGGTTCTTGTAAGTTTTTGTGGACTTCTTGAATTTCCTTTGACCTTTAGTTAGAATATGTTTACTATTTTCTTGTCTCAGATATTTTTTATATTCTTTGTACACAAGCCCTATATATATTCTCTGATTTCTTCTCTGACAAGTGAGAAGATAATACTTTGTACTGTTTTGAGCTGTCTTCGACTTTGCATTTTTATATTTCATAGTTTGTTATGATTCTTGCCACTTTTATGCTGTACTCATAATGGAAGTTGACCAAATTCAGCCTCAGATGGTGGGGATAGCACCTTCACGAGTCCCATTGCCATTTGATCTTGCAGAGGATGGACCCATCTATGTCAATGCGAAACAGTACCATGGAATCCTCAGAAGAAGACAGTCGCGTGCAAAGCTAGAGGCTCAAAATAGACTCATTAAATCTCGAAAGGTAATGTTTATTGTATTTAACCCCCAATGTCCATAGTTTCGCTTTTAGTTGTACTGTTTTCCTGTATAATTTTTTACGGTATATGTTCTATATTTTCAAACTAAGTATCATATGTGATGCAGAACAGAACTATTTATGATCAAGAAGTAACTTTTTGTCGAACTGCAAATAAATTGTGGCTGTTCGTTTTTCACAAAACATTCACTTATACCATAATTGGTTCTCTTTCCGTTCTCAATTGAATGCAGCCATATCTTCACGAGTCTCGTCATATTCATGCATTGAATAGGGTTAGGGGATCCGGAGGACGGTTTCTCAGCAATAAGAAGCTCCAACAGCCTGATTATGACCCTGCCACTACCATGAACTTGGAAAAGTTACAGAAAGACTCATCAGAAACTGAAATCCATCAATCCAGCTTTGGCCAATATGCAAGTATGGCTGCGACTCACTCTGGCATCACAAGTGTTTCCAAGGACAGTGCTCGGCAGCCGGATTATGGGTTCCCAGACATTTCGCCCCACATGGGTGGAGCCTTGCAATGCAATGGGAGGCTTTTGCATGGTGGAACCACCCAGCACTTTGATTCGATTGTCCGGTGAGAGGTCGGAAGTCCGAACAAACAAAGACCATTTCACTGGTCGCGCAATTCATCCTTGGCTTTGTCACTCTACTTTCTATGTTGCATATGAATTAATTCTGTATTTCTAACGTTGTTTCTAAAAAGTTTGAAGCACAACTTGGTTTTCCTTTTTTGTTAGGTGTGATATTTTAGACGGGATGCTAAGTGGGCATAATTAATTAAAGTAATTTGTTTCTATCTACTTACATCGATGGTTTGATCTTTCTCCAACAGAATAAATAAACCGCTTTGTTTTTGGTTGGATTAGTATTGAAGTTGTAAATTTAATATTTCCAGCCAAATGTGTGTGTGGGAAAGTGGTGGTAAAACTCATGTTTTGCTTTTTCTTACAAAGTCGGAAGTAAATAAAATATGTTGATTATTTGTTAGAAAAATTAATTGCAGTGGCTAACGGTTATTCAAAGAATGAAATATATATATATATATATACAATTTTTCTCCAATCTTTGATTTTTTTATCAGAATTTGTCAGAAATACGCTTATTCAATATTGATAAAATATAATAAAAAATTTACACGCTTTCAATATTAAATAGAAAAATTCTCAATTAAAATTTTTTGATGAAAAATTAATATATATGTACGGATTCGAAAAGCCAAAATCGTTAGTCCATATTCCCAGTCGGATCGAATCCAAGTCCATGTCTAGATCAAACAGAGTGGACATATTCTAAAGTGGCAGAAAAATTTACATATAATGACACATTACTTTTTATTATTATATATATTTTTTTCAAATCTAGAAATTCCAAACTTTTTTTTTATTTGGGACCAATTTTTACGATGAAATTTACCTTGATAAAAAAACTTCAAACACAGTGATTTTTGTCCACCGTAAAAACTATCCCGGATGAAAAAAATCCAGGATTCCCGATATATACATACATACATACATATATATATATATATATATATATGTAATTCTGATGTTTTTATTTTATTAAAATAAAAATTATCATTAAAATTATAATTTTAATAATAAATTTAAAAATATTGTTATTAAAAATAAATTATTAATATAATATTTTTGTATTTATTATTAAAAATATATGATAATTTTTATTTTAATAAAATAAAAATATAGTAAATTTTTTTTACATATATATATATTAGTTAATTTTTCCGATTACCAATAAAAAATTTCGGTCTTGTAACTGGGAAGACAGGGACAGGCAGAGGGTCCCACAGTTAGCTAATCATAATATAAAAACATAATAATAATAAAATAAATGACAATATTCGCAGATGTGTTGGAAATTCCCGAAAATCAAAAGTTAGCTTGGAGAAATCAAAGCAGTTGGCGAGTCCCGTTCTGCTGTATCAGGGTTTTGGAAGAAAAGTGAGAGAGCAAAAGGCAATAGCAGAGCAGAGAGCGAGAGCGAGAGCGAGAGGGAGCATAAAAATGGTGTCGTACATGAACGCGTTTCTGTACGGAGTGGGAGGGTTGGTGGTGGCCGGGATGGCGTTGCTGGTGGCCCTTCAGGAGAGACTCGTCTATGTGCCCGTCCTTCCGGGACTCACCAAGTCCTACCCCATCACTCCCGCCCGTCTCCGGCTCGTCTATGAGGATGTTTGGCTTCGATCCTCCGATGGCGTACGTCTCCATGCCTGGTTTATCAAGCTCTTTCCCGATTCTAGAGGTCCGATCCGCTTTATCCATACGAATTCTCTTATCTGTTTCATTTTGCTTCTTTCTTTTATCTTTCTCCCTTTCGTTTTAGCTGCTCTTGAAGGTTTCAGTTGTGTTTTGAGTCAAAATTAGGGTTTTGAATGCTGTTGAGGTGCTTTTAGTTCTTCGATTTGGACCCTGGGATCCGATTTAACTTTGCGGATTGGTCGTCTTTGGATGTGTGAATGACTTTTAGGTTCTTTTGCATACATAATAAGTTTGAAAGTAAAAAAAGCTTAATTTTGGACTTCTCTAGGAACTGGCTTGTGAAATCAACAAATGCAGCTGACTTCACTTCTTGTAGTATAGTTGAACACATGTCGTGGATTTGTTTTTGGAATTCATCCCGTTTGTTGAGCTTTGCTTGGTGGAAATGCATGTATTCTTTTGCAGCTTTTCTGATCCACTGAAATAAATTAATCTGATGTCGATGTCTTAGTTTTAACGCTTTTCGATTTTGCTTACAAAGAAAAATAAGTCAAAAGGACTGGTGGAGCAGAAATTATTCATTCTGTTTTTGAGTCTCTTGATTTTTTTCCATGTCAGGTAACCGTGAAAATAGATTTTAATGCTTTCCAAGGCTTACAATTTGTATTCGTGGTTTTGTAGGTCCAACCCTTTTGTTTTTCCAAGAAAATGCTGGAAGTATCCTATTCATATCATCATCATTGCTGATGTGACCACTTTTATTAAGGGGGTTTATCAATATACTGTGTTTGTAATTTGTATCTCTAGATGAAGTCCAACTGGCATGGACTTATTGACTTTATTATCATTGTAGTGGCCTTGACTCTTTACCCACAGATATTGCACACCGCCTTGAAATGGTCCGAATAATGTTACAGCGATTGAATTGCAATGTATTCATGCTTTCATACCGAGGGTACTCTCCTGCTATTCCTATACTTTTTCATCTTGTGTCACTTTGTTATTTTATTACCATGGCTCAGTTTGGATCAAATTATGCAAATATGCATTGCTTATGAAATAATTTGGGTTTTATTGATGTAAATAGTTACGGAGCAAGTGATGGATACCCCTCTCAACATGGAATTATAAAGGATGCTCAGGTTTGCTTTCTATTAATAGTTATTTCAGCTTCCACTGTGGTGTTAAGATTTTAGCAGACTAGTAGTCTCTAAACTGGTATGCTTTCTTTCTTTTTGTTAGGCTGCTTTGGATCATCTGTCTCAGAGAACTGACATTGACACATCTAGAATAGTTGTTTTTGGAAGATCACTTGGGGGTGCAGTTGGAGCTGTGGTTACTAAAAATAACCCGGACAAGGTACAGCCATCATAATCTGCAGTTACATGATTAAAAAAAATAAAAAATAAAAATCTGCAGTTACATGGGGGTAGGGGGTTTGGTTCAGACTTTAAAATTATTTAAGTTGCTTTCTTTAGTGCATCCATTAAAATATTTCTTCCTCGCATCCATTAGGATGCGGCTAGGTATTAGGAGAATTCAGACTTATTTATATATGGTAAACTTGAAGTAGCTTTGAGAAGAAGGAGAAAGTTCAGGATAATCTTGCTTTATATTATTTTGTGGATAGACTGGACACAGGAGCTAAGGGGTTCTAAGTTATGCTAACTTTGTAAATTTAGATAAATTATACTGCAGGAACCTGCAAAGCAATAAGTTTTTTTCACCAATTTATGAGGTATCATATATTCTTTCTAGTTAGTTGGCATATCGATCTTTGACTTTTCTGTGCATTCAGGTTGCTGCACTGATAATGGAAAACACTTTTACATCTATTTTGGATATGGCTGGAGTTCTGTTGCCTTTCTTGAAGTGGTTCATCGGAGGCAGTGGTTCACAAGGTCCTAAGATTCTGAATTTTCTTGTGCGTTCTCCATGGAATACCATTGATGTCATGGGACAGGTTAGAATACATGTTTAATTTTCTTGTTTTTGACCACCAGGATTTTTCCTTTATTCTGCATTTGCATGTGAAGAAGTTAAAGTTAAACAGATGATCATTGCATCACCATCGTGTTCTACATAAAGTGGTGATGCGTACTTGAGCTTGCAGAATGCTTGATCCTATACAGAATTTGTAAATGGATAGTATTGAGTACGCATAATGTTAATAAAATAATGTAGAAAATCTGCTCAGATGTTGCACTTTTTCAGGGTATCACCACTGACATGTGAAATTCTGCTTTTACATCATTTGAAATAGCTTATATAGTGCTTTTTCCCCTCTTTCCCTTCCCCTTCCCCTTTATGTCCATTATAATGTTATGCCGTGCTGATTTCAGAAGTTTATTGACCACTCTAATTTGATCATGTTTTGCAGATTAGGCAGCCAATCCTTTTTCTCTCTGGAAAGCAGGATGAGATGATTCCTCCATCTCATATGCAAATGCTGTATGCTAAAGCAGCTGCTCATAACAGGCGTTGTGTTTTTGTGGAATTTCCTAATGGCATGCATATGGATACTTGGCTGTCTGGTGGTGATCATTACTGGAGAACGATTCAGCAATTCCTTGAACAGCATGCTCCAGAGAAGAAAGAAGATGAATCTTCTCACAATGATAATGGTAATATTTTGATCATAAATCTTCCAAAATCCTCATTTATGCACAGCTCTTAACGATAAGCAATAAAATAAAGAAGTGTAATTTATTTTTAAAGATAATGTTGCATACTTCTCTTTTACCCATTTCTTATATTATTATTATTATTATTATTATATAAATCATCAAGGGATTTGTTTGAACTGGCTCTGGCCTGCAATTTGCAAAATACAGTTTACAGGTTTTCTTTTTGCTGATAAATACCGTTTATAGGTTGACCGCAAAATGCTTTGCATTCTGGTTTGGCCATTTTCTTGAAAACTGTATGATCTCCTTTGAAATGGTCTCTGTTACATTTCATGGTCTGCAAAATATATATGGTCATCCCCTTTTTTGGAAGTTTTGCTTTTTGCCAACAAGTTTTGTAGTCTTCCGTACTTGAATTTTTTTTTCTTTTTCTTTTTTATGTTTTCAGATATGGGGACAAGGTGATTGGATGGGATTTATACTGTAGAAGTTTTTTTTATTGGCTCCCCAACGACTCAAATACTTTGAACTATTTATTGAAGTTGCAGCAACCGAAAGCTCACTGTGAGGAAAATGCCGTCTGCCAAGAGGAGCTGGCCCAGGGATGGTCGGACAATCTTAGAAAATAGGCTCTTATTTCACAATTTTTGGCTGTAACCATTACCATGGATTGCTACTGCTTTTGGATATGGAAATATGGAATAACACTAGATCAGTGGAATCATTATCAATAAATAGTTCACTATATGACGGGTATTAACTGAATATACAAAATGTTTGCCAGTAATGTTTTATTATTCGTTAAAAGTAAATGTATAGTAATTTTGAAGTGAAGTTGAAGACGTTTAAAACGTATTTGGAAATTACAAAATCCATTTCTCTAAACTCGCAAGATGTTCAAAATCTTTTATGTCATCTCAAAATATTTCTTTGAATACAACATTATGGTTATAGACTCCAAAAATTTCGTATCTTAATTGAAGCAAGCAAGAAACTTGTTATAAAATCAGTATGATGAGTGAATAAAGGCACTACCAGCTATCTAGAATACTCTGCTCAATTTTACGTATTGTGCGAATTTTTTTAAAAAAATTATACAGCTGAAACAGCGCCAAATAATGAAAAAAAACTAAGCAGATGTTAACAAGCAATAATATGAATCACCACAATATAATAAAATAATATGATAATATTTAATTAGTTTATTTTTCAATTTAAATAAAATAATGTTAGAGTTATTAATTTTATTTTTTTAATAATGTGATAAAATTATATTGGATTATTTTTTATTCAATTATAAAATTTTACTAATTTATATTTAAATTATACGAATATATTAATCAATAATAAATTAACATGTCTAATTGAATAACTAAATTTTGAATATTTTGGTGCTTATTGTTTTACCTATGGGTGATTTTATTCACACACACTACATTTTTTAATATTCTCAATATTTACATTGATAAAATTTCAAAAATATCTTTCAGTATTTAAACAAATATCATCGAGTTTAAATATATTGGACGAACTCATACTGTCCATGTTACATAACCGTTTGCTCTTAATTTCACATGAAAACATAAATACGAGCTATATAAATTAGAAGAATATATGCATTTTTGTATACATATACTGGATGTACCAATATCGTTTAGATTACATATATCATGCTTTTAACAACAGATAAAAATATAAATTCAGATTTATAAACTGAAAGAATATATACACTCGAATATAAATATACCAAATGGATCTATATTGTCCAATTTATATATATTTCGTTCTTAAAAATAAAATTGACATATTTTATTAGTGTAAAAATTAAAAATAAAATTTAATATGGATATGTGTAAAATGTAGTATCCCTGATAACTGATTTTTAGTGAAAATAACTACTATTTACTAATTAAAAAGCTAAAATTTATATATTTCACAAATTTAATCGTCCGCGGGCATTCTCCATATGATTTCCACCTCAAAGATGAGTGGTCCACATGATGACAAGTATGTAGAAGTTATGAGATCGGAATCTACTTAGGAGGACCCACTCGTTTCCCCTGGCGGTATGCAGATTTGACCCACATTTGTGGGTCCCACGCTAATGTGAGTAGGGAGTTTCTCCGGAGACACTAAGATGGGTCCTAGGGACCACCGCTTCAATTTACACCTACACCACACATCAGCGTTACCTCTTTGACTAAATTATAATCCAATATTCAATTCAAGTCCGCTTATTCCAATGAATGGTCAGCTTTCCTGTTTCTAGTTGTAACTCAATTATCATCTACGGCCAAAAAGGAAGTGCCACGATGCGGCAAATATATCTTTTCCACCATCTTTATGAAGTCATAAACTAAAATTTGTACTACCGAAAGCACAGGATTACTGCCTTGTAGGTGCTTCTTTAATATATTAATATTGTTTTCCTATTTGACTATGTTTCAACTAATCTGAGCGGCCTTTTATTCCTTTCTTGTTTTTATTTTTTAATTGTATTTATTTTTCCCTCCTTCAAATCTCTCTCTTTAGTCTGTGACACTACTCTGCTACTGAAAGTTGTGTTTTGCCGTTTTGGTTCTCGCGGCGGGCGTATCTACATAAATACCCTTTGGTAAATAATCTATTTTCGGTTCTATCCCCATCGCTGTATCCTTATTCTTTCTCAATTTTATTTGTTATCTTTCTTTTTTAATTTATATAATTTGAAAGCGAGCTCTGCAACTGTACGGACATGGACGGAGGTTCAGCGTATAATCCTCAATCCCCGGAGGAGGTTTTCAGGGACTTAAAGGGCCGTAGAGCCGGCATGATCAGAGCTCTCACCACTGGTCTCCCTCCTACTTTCCTTTTTTTTATTTTTTATATCTCGTTTATTATTTGTTATTTTATTATATTTTGAATTTATGCCTTCAGTTTTGCGTTTTAGCGTGATTGTTGTACATTATATTTTGTGGTACATTCTAAATTGTAGGTGTCAGTTTTTTATTTTTATTTTATTTTTTATTTTTAATTTGAATTTCCGTTTGTGTTTTTGCAGATATCGAAGAATTTTATCAGCAGTGTGATCCAGGTTAGGGTTCTCTTATTTTCTTTTTTGAGTGCGTTATTTCTTTTGAAATTTTCTATTTTTATGGTTACTGATGTGAATTCAAAATTGCATTTATGATGCTTACAGTATAGGTTTCTAATTGAATGAGTATTTCTTTGTCTACCTGTTAACTATTATTTTTCCTTAATAGAACGATATGAAAGTAGGAATTACATATCTTTTAATTACACTATAACAAAGTTTTCATAGTTCTGATTGTTACATCTAATTTTTAGAACTAGATGCCCAAAGGAGGTGAAACGTGGTTTTTGGTGTTTTGAGAAATTAATTGTCAAAGTCAAACCTTTTTCACTGCAATTATTTTTTGTAGTCTCATAGCATGCATTTTTAGTGTAGCTAATTAAGATATAATTGTTAGAGTTTGATGCATTTGGTTGTTTTCAGCTTTTACTGAAATTCAGCTTTTTTATTATGCACAAAATTGCAAACCAGGGATTTTGGTTGGCTTTCTTGATAATCATCATAACTAGTAATGAGTAACGTTAAAGGATTTTCCTGACATGTCCTATACTTGAATTTAACAACTCAGTTTTGTTGAAAACTTTTTTTCAACCATAAACTTCTCTTCACAAACATCTTTTGATAATATAGATTTGTAGGATTATAAAAAAATTGCCATTTTCTAAAGCATTTTCATGCTTTATTGCAATCTTTACAGCTCTGTTGAACAAATTGCATATGAGGAATTATATTAAAGGATTGATACTTTTTGAACATCAAATTAGTTTTTCAAGCATTCTTACTGAATTATTATTTTTTGATAAATATTACTCTTTACATAACTATTCACTAACCTATATTTGCTTTATTGATGCTTAATTTGATTGTCAAATAATGAACACTGAATATGGTCTCGAATAGGGCTAAATCATGAAATTTTAATTCTTTTATCTCTTGATGCGGATAATGGTAACCACCAGTATAACTGTTTAATTCCTTTCTCATTCACCATCAGTCATTCCAGTGGCAGTTGAATGTTATCCTCTTTTTCTTCGGTATTATTTACTGAAGCTTAATATGACCACCTGATGTTTTCTTCAGAGAAAGAGAATCTTTGCCTCTATGGGTTCCCAAATGAGCAATGGGAAGTCAATCTACCTGCTGAAGAAGTTCCACCTGAACTCCCAGAACCTGCATTAGGTATCAACTTCGCCAGGGATGGAATGCAAGAAAAGGACTGGTTATCTCTAGTTGCCGTGCATAGTGATGCATGGTTACTTGCAGTGGCTTTCTACTTCGGTGCCAGATTTGGTTTTGATAGAGCTGACAGGTATGTTCTGATATAGTGTTTACATTTGAAACAATGTTGGAAATTTATGATTTTTATCCTTCCATTAATTGCTATTTTTGGTGCAGGAAATGTCTTTTCGATATGATAAATGATCTGCCAACAATATTTGAGGTGGTGACCGGTAATGCAAAGAAGCAGATAAAGGAAAAGTCATCCGTTTCAAATCAGAGCAGCAACAAATCCAAGTCGAGCTCCAAAGGGGTAAGCAAACACCTTATTTTGTTTAGTTCTTTTAGTATTTTGTAATTTGTCTTAATAAGGATTGCCAGGTATTTAGTATGCATTCACATTGTATTGATTTTGAGCTTGAGCTTGAGCTTGAGCTAATTAGATGTCCACACCCAACCTATCATAGAAGACCAATTTCAGCCTCTTGTTTTGTTAATTGTTTGATGTGGTGTTTGATGGTCATCAATTAAATTGAAACGTTAACCTATCTTTATCTCTGGCTTATTATTGTCTCCTTATACAAAACCAGCGAGGGGTTGAGTCAGGAAAATATTCAAAAGAGGTGGCCAAGGATGAGGATGAAGAATTGGATGAAGAAGATGATGATGAGGAGGAGCACGGTGATACCTTATGTGGTGCGTGTGGAGAAAACTATGCTTCAGATGAATTCTGGATTTGTTGCGACATATGCGAGAAGTGGTTTCATGGAAAGTGTGTGAAGATCACTCCTGCCAGAGCTCAGCACATCAAGCAGTACAAATGCCCCTCATGCAGCAATAAGAGAGCACGATCTTAATATCATAAAAAAGTGGTTTAGTCTCTTCCCACAGGCCAGCAAGGCCTATAAAAGGAAAAATTGAATTAATTATTTGTGTAAACAATTATTATAAATTAATTTATTATTGTTTGGTGTTATTAAATCTCTCATCTTAGTTTGTATCTACTTATTTATTCTTCTTTTCTCATTTTCATTCTCAATCATGTTAAAGCCATGCCGGTTCGGTGCATAACAAAAAAAACCCAAATTGAAAAAAATTCCCAATTCTTTTACACGTGTATTCGATGGCATATTATTATTAGCTAAAAGACAGAAGCAGGTTAGTTAGATGAATATGAACAGAGAAAGAATAACCAAAGGACGGGGTAGCATGCACTAAAAACTCCTTTATGTTGTTTATTGTATAAAATGTCATGTATCTCGTAAAGGTTGAGAAGAACAAGTAATACAAGAATTTTTTATTTTTGATGAAAGTAATACAAGTAATTTATGTCATGCTAGCAACATAACTTTAATTATCTATAATTTTGTGCAATTTTCCAAGTTGGTATATATTCTTGTAGAATAAACTATCAAATATCTTTAAATAAATATTTTTTACATGATTTCTTCCCTTTTCTTCTTAAATAAGACCTATGCAAAAAAAAAGAAGGTATATTATAAAAATAACAAATAAAGCAATTTTTTTTTTTACATTTAACTTATGAACATAGTTAGAATATTGGATAGGATTTGCATAATTTGTGTAACGGCCAATCAGGACTTTTTAAAAAAAATGTTAACTAAGTTATATTGGCTTATTGAGTCTTAAATCCACACTTACATACCATATTACACTACTAGAAAATAGGATCAAAACCGACGTCTTAAGTGTTTACACAACGGATACAAAACTGTTGTCTAATGAGGCGTCGTCGATAGTTATAAAACATCGACAACAATTCAAAACCGACATCTAAAATATTCTACAACGGACAACACCGTCGTCTAAAACAACGCCGAAGCCACTTGGCACCACCAGGCAAATACATAGACGACGGTTTTTACTATAAACTGTTTTCTATGTTAATTATCGACGACGGTCCATGCACATATATAAACAACGGTTACTTGTATGGACCGTCATCGATATTAAATATAAATTTTAATATATTATCGATGGCGGTACATACAAAGAACCGTCGTCTATAGTGCACATATAGACGACGGTTCTTTGTATGGACCGTCGTTGATATTAAATATATATTTTAATATATATATATAAATTTAAATATTTCGGCTTTTATATATTTAAATATATTTTATTTAATATAAATATTTTAATAAATAATATATTTTCAATTAATAAAACAACAACTAATATAAATAACAGTAATAAAAAATTAATTATATTAAATTATACAAAAAAATATAAACAATTTTAATTAAAATAAAATTACAAATTACAAAATTTTTGTACATAATTAATAATTAAATTGAACTAATTATCAAACGTCGATAACAAATTTGTAGAGTTTGAAACTTCTTCAGTAAAATATTCAGTCCAATCCTCTCTAAATTCATCCACAAAGTCTTGTACCCAAACATAATTTTTAAACTGTATATAAAAATCAAATAAATAATATTAATGCATTAGTAAACATAATATTATATATAAATTTAAAATAATGATAAAATTATACTTACAGTAGAATGTAACTGAGACTGTGGTGTGGATGAATCGATGATTATTATTTTCCTCATCATCATGCATACATAATATGCACACTCATGACTTGTCGATTGCATTGGTGCCTATAAAAAAAATTTATGACAAATGTAAAATTTTAACTTTGATGTTACTCCTAGACTTGAAACTTTAATTTGTATTTTTAAATTTAAACTTTCATATCAAATTTTTCATTTACA
>QANX01001012.1:0-17900 GCA_003254975.1 Ochetophila trinervis | reverse complement strand
ATGAATTTACGTCGCCGTTTACAACTAGCGACGCTAATTTTGCATCGCCTATTAGGGTTTTTGGCGTAGTGGTCGTATACACGTATATCACTGTTATTTATTTTATTGTTACAATATTTATCAAAAACATTAACAACAATAGGTAACAGAAGCTTTATCCCTCTAGATAGAGCTTTACACATGACCTTTAGCTTGGAGAGGTTATCTGTATCACAACCACTTAATATGCACGGTGAGATGGACTTAAAATCCTTGATCCAGTAGGGAACTTGTTGCTGACTAGATGATGAGTCGTGCTTACTCGATGATGAGTCACATGAGGAAGATGACTCTAGTATTTGTATTTTATCACTGTCGTCCCCGCAAACCAACTCAAAATCAATTAAAAAAAAATGAAAGATAAGAGGAAAATAATATTTAAACTGGTTTGGGTGAGGTTAAAAAAAAAGAGAAAGAGGAAGAGTGAGAGGGGGAGACTAAGTGTGCTTAAAAATAAAAATAAAAAATTTCACTTTTTTTTTTCTTTTTCTTTTTTTGTTAGAGTGAGAAGAGAAAGAAAAAGAAGAAGAGGGAGAGAGGGAAGATGGAGGAAAGCATGGGAGCAAATTTTTTTCTCTTGGGTATGGGAAACACAGGAGATTGCCAAAATAATAATAATAATAATAATAATTTCTTTGGGCTAAGGTATTACGGGGCTCACTAGAGTTTACATTATTTTTTTCCGTTGAGTGTGGGGAATACAGGAGAATTCAAAAAAGAAAATTGCATTGGGTATGGGATAGGTATGTAAAAAAAGCTAGAAAGTTCAAAATTCGATCAAAACAGTCCATAAAAATATAGCTTAAATTCAGTTTGAGCTTGAAACCGTCTTTTTTATTCTTGGGCTGGACTCAGACTGTATATTTTTATTATATACTCAACCCTAAATCTGACTCTGTTTAATTTGGGCCAGTCAAATTCTAATCTAATATAATTTATTTAATTTTTTTTATATGTCTAAATAATCAGTGGTCTAAATTTTATATATAGACATGTATAATAATCATTGCTCTAAATTTTAAAAGCTGTTATGCAATTCAATAATTTATATATTTAATATGTATAATAAAATTAAATTTATTATATTTAAAAGATAATGCTTCTAATTTTTTATTAAAAATTTAAATTTATTATATTGAGTGCATAAAAATATTATAATATAACTTCTTCTTTTTTATATAATATATTTTAACTAAAAAAATATTTCAAATTAAAAATTAAGCTCTAAATTTAAGTTTAAATTTTGAACTTAAAATCCGAGCTCAATACTCAAGTCCATATCATGGCTTCATACTTATAGGACTATAAACTAGGCGTTAAAATTTAAAATATTGATCCAGTCCAGTCAAACCTAAATTATTTTTTCAGTTTAAAAAAATACAATCCAAATATGCTTAAATCTAAAACTTTAAATTCGAATTTACAGTTTAACGTGGAATTATAAAGCCCTCGAAGGACCCCATGGTTTTTTTTTCCCTCTCCAGTGTAGGAGAACCCAAGAGATTTAAATAAAAATAAATTTACTTTGATGTGAGAATCATGGGGCCCTCGAGAGCCCAAGGGTAGTTAAATAAAAAAACACAAAAACTTAGGTGTGATGTGACCAAGGATGAAAAATTCAAAATTTTTGCTCAAATTTATGTTTGTGGGGAATAGAGATATTAATTTTATATTTAAAAAAAATATATAAAATTTTCATGGTAATTACTTTATAATTTAGTCAAAAAATTTATATTTTTTATAAAAATTTCTATAAAAATTTTAAAAATACGATAAATTTTTTTAAATTATAATTATTTATTGATGACATAATTTAACTAATGTCGTATAATTAAGCAAATTAAAATTTGAAAGTAAAATTGAAACATTAGAAAAAAAATATAAAACAATGATTACAATTTTAAAATAAAATTAAATAGTTATAATTTTAAAAAAAAAAGATTATTTTTGCATAAATTTTCAACAAGTTAAAAAAATTATTTGATTAAAAGTTTAGAACTCACCTCACCTAATCGTATAAGATATAAATTATCTCGTAAAATATCTACAATTATAAAATTGTATTTTTTTTTTATCCCGTAACATAATTTATGGATACATTCTCAAACTCAACCATCAGGGGTTAGCGGTTATAAATAGAGCCAATCAACGTTATATCCATATCATGACTATCAGCAAAAATAATCACATGAAATATTAGATCCAAATGGTTGACATGTTAACAATTACAAAATTATCAAGGAGATGTGCTTTTTGATCAATATTTCTCTCAATATACAACTAAAAATGATAATGAGGAAGAGAGTGAAAATTTTCAACCACCAAAAAATTTTATATGGTATTGGCTCATATTTAAGTAATTATGTAGTTGTATTATTATTCTGATTAATGAATAATACGTTCAAATGGATCACAGGTATTCAGATTACCAGTGCGAGTGGTGGACTTGGAACCTTTGGGCTCGCTATGGCCCACCTGATCGGGTTAGAAGAGAGGAATTTTGGAACATCCTTTGTTCTCTTGTTAATAGTGGCTCTAAGATGTGGGCTTGCATTGGGGATTTCAATGAAGTTTGCGATCAATCGGAAAAACTGGGAGGAAGAGAGGCTAATTCCAAAAACAATTTCTTCTTGAAATTTTTTCGAGATGATGTCAATGGCGTGGATATTGGGTTTAGTGGAAATACCTTTACATGGTGTAATAAGAGGGGATGTTTGGCTAACATAAGAGAGAGGCTCAACAGAGTTATCACAAGTATTGAATGGAGAACCAAGTTCGATAATGCCGGTGTAATCCATCTGAATGCTCAATGTTCGGACCATACTCCAATTTTGCTCAATCTCCATTTAGATAATCCAAACCTCCCTAGGCCTTTTAGATTCCAAAAAATCTGGATCCGAGATTCGTCGTGTGCCAATGTGGTTAGAGGAGCTTGGGAGTGTAATAGTAGCTGTTTGGAAAAAATCTAGATTGGCAAAAGAATTACCAACACTTCAAGATCGCTCAGAAAGTGGAATACAGAGAGTTTTGGTTTATGCAAAAATCAGATCTTTGACCTGGAAAAACGTATTAGTTGGCTCCAGATCATTCAGCCCACTGAGGAAGTCCTTAATGAAGAAAGGATCATGCAAGAAGAATTAAGTGAATGGATTAACAGACAAGAGGTGCTTTGGAGACAAAAGTCGAGAGAGTTGTGACTCACTGCGAGTGACCGAAATTCCAAATTTTTTCATGCAGCAATAGTCACGAATTGCAGAAGGATTTTTATTGCTACCCTGAAAAATAACAATGGGGAATGGATGGATTCTAGGGGTCAAATAGGAAATTTTCTTACGGAAGATTTTACTAATCTATTTCAGAGGGAATACGCAACCCCTTGCATGAATTTGAGAAACCTCTTTGACACATCTATTACAAATTATCAAAACAACAGTTTTGTGCTTTACCAGAGGGCAAGGAAATGCTTATGGCTTTGAAGAGTCTTCATCCCTTTAAGGCCCCTGGTCCAGACAGCATGCCTGCCCTATTCTACCAACATTTCTGGGGCATTGTTGGAAATGATGTCACTTTGGCAATTCAGAATATATTCTGGCACGGAAGATTTCCCCAAGGCCTTAATGATTATTTTGTTGTTCTTATCCCAAAAAATGCTCAATTCTTCACATTCAATCATATCAAACCGATTTCCCTTTGTAACACTTTATACAAGATTTTTTTCAAAATTCTTGTCCATCGTCTTCATCCTATCCTTCATAACCTTATCTCGCCGAATCAATCTGCCTTTGTCCCCAAACGTTGGATTGGAGAAAATTCAATTTTGGTTAAGAAAATCGTCCATTCTATGAAGAAAAAGAAAGGCATTAAAGGTTTTGTAGCTATCAAATTTGACCTGCACAAAGTCTACGATAGAGTTAATTGGCAAGTACTTCTTCAAATCCTTGATGCGTATGGCTTCAATGAGAAATTTAAACTATTGGTTTTCAGATGTTTGTCATTCGGGAATCTAAAGTTGCTGCTCAATGGCTCCTGTTTTGGGCAAATCCCCAAGGAAAGAGGCATCAAACAGGGAGACCCACTATCACCATTCCTGTTTTTCTTTTTTCTAGAAATTTTATCTAGGATGCTTACTAAACTAGAAAGTGAAAGGGCTATCCAAAAGATCAAAATCGGTAAGCTTACTCCCATTTATTTTTTGCAGATGACATTTTCATATTTTGCAAGGCCAATGTGGCTCAAGCTGGGGAAGTTATCAACTGTTTGGAGACCTTTTGTTCTTGGACAAGCCAAAGCTTCAGCCCGGTGAAATCTGGGTGCTTTTTTCGAATAACGTTTAGGGCAGCCTCAAAGCTGCAATCAATAGCAGACTTAACATGAAAGAACTAGACTGGGAGTCTAAATACTTGGGTAACAAACTCTTTCCCACTACCCAAAGGAAAGAGAATTTTAAAAATATTAGAAGGAAGATTTCCAATCATCTGGAAGGTTGGAGGGAAAAGCTTTTCTCCCAATCGGGTAGGAAAATATTGATCAAACATGTTATCACCTCTATCCCCCTGTACTCCATGGCTGGGGGTTCAATCCCAGTGGGAATCTGCGAGGACATTGAAAAGCTTTCAAGGGCTTTCTTGTGGAGAGGAGATGGCAACAACAAGAAAGGCTAGACCCCGGTGGCTTGGAAGACCATGTGCAAACCAAAAAGTTATGGTGGCTTAGGCATTAGAAGACTAAGTGCAATGAATTCGGCCATGCTAGGAAAGATTGGCTGGTCTCTAGGTAACGACTCGGAGAAATTATGGTTGAAAGCAGTCAAAACTAAATACTTTCCTTTCTCCTTTTTCATGTGGTGCAAGAAGAAGAAAAATTGTTCAAACCTTTGTCTTGCTGTTCTTAACACTAGGAACACCCTCTAGAAAGGATTTTCTTACAAAGTTTGTTGTGGTAGTAATATTAACATATGGGAGGATCCTTGGTTACCCGATATTCTTGGTTTTAAGCCTGCCCCTAAGATCGACGACATGGTCTAGAGACAAGGCATGGTGAACTCCTTTAAAAATTCTAATGGTGAGTGGAATGCGAGAATGATCAATGAGCTCTTCTGTCAGGAGTCAGCAAAGCAAATTTGCAATATTTTTTGGGCTAATAATGATTTTGATGACAAGCTTTTTTGGGTGGGAAACAAGAACGGTGATTTCACTGTTAAATCTTTCTACTGGATGGAGAATTGGAATCAGAAACCGAACCAGGTTTGGTGGAGAAATTTGTGGTCCTCCAAAATCCACGAAAGACAAAAAAAAATTATTATGGAAGTTGGTGCACAGAGGGCTTAGTCTAAAGAAAAATTTGATTAGGAGAGGTCTTAATATTAACAACGTTTTGTGCATGCATGGTTGCGATTGTGAGGAAGACGAAATTCAAGTGTTTTTCACTTGCCCTTTTGCCAAAGGCCTCTAGTTTGCCTCCCATTGGGGTATTCGATGGAGGGATCGATTTCATGAGGATGTGAATGATTATCTGCATCAGATTTGGAGCCCCAATTTTCTCGGACCAATGACGAAGCTGGAGCACGAAGACGTTATTCTCTTCAGTTCAATAATCATAGATCATATCGGGTTAGAAATGAGTAGTATCACAGGGAAGTTCAGATTTGCTTGGAGGATTCCATCCGTACTATTTTGGAAAGATTGGGTGAACTAAAACTTGCTCTAAAAAATACGACTATATCGAAGGGATGTTTTCTCTCTGTCCCTGTTCAATCTCGATGGCTCTCACCTTCGAGGGGTGTCATAAAAATTAAATTCAGATGCTGCCGTGAAGAGTTCCTTTAGTTTTCTGGGCATTGTGGCTCGTAATGAGTATGGAGAGGTCATTGAAGCTCACTTTTTTAAGATTTGCACCAAGGACCCTATGACCACTGAATTGATGGCAATTAAAGAGGCCATTTTGTTGAGTCTGAAGAATGAATGGAGGCAGATAGTATGTGAATCTGATGCCAAAAATCTCATCAACTGTTTGAATGGAGGGAATACCAAGATGCTTCACTAGAAGATAGATCCGGTCATCAAGGATCTTTTGAATTTATGCAAGTGTTTTATGAATGTTAATTTTGTACAGTGTAATCGTAATATAAACATATGTGCTCATTTGATTGCCAAGTGGGCTGCTCTTCACGAGTTAACTGGTTTTCTTCGGCCAAATTATTTTTCCGAGCCAATTTTTGATTGCTTGCTGAAAGATAAGAGGGGTTATCCCTCTTTGTCCCTCGGGCAGGCTGGTATTTTGTAAGCTCTTCATTTTTGGTTTATATAAACCTTTCTCTTAGCCAAAAAAAATGAATAATTCATTATTTAATTAATAACATTTTTGTTCATGTTAGCTAGTACTATAAGTCTTTTAATTATGATAAATATGATTTTCACTCAATATTTTTTCAATTTTTTTTTGTTAAATTGATAAAGTATCTAATAAATAATTATATCCTAAAGTTTCATTAAAAATTTCTATATTTTTCAATAAATTTCTGTCATTTCTTTCGTATTTTTATCGATATCGATTTTCTATCGATATTTTCATCAATATTTCTGTATTTTTGACCCTCGATATTTCTGTCGATACCGATATTTTCATCATTGGATGTGAGAAACATGGGACTGCAAGGCCTACGGAGGATTTTAAAACTACAAAAATAAAGTTTTGACTCTATCACTTCAAATTAAAACATCTTCTCTAATTCTTTAAACTGATCAAATCAATTTTTTTTTAAATTATTAAGCCTAGACAAACAATAATGACCATGACAACGGACAAAGAACAAAATTTTCTCATTCAAACCCGTTAAATAGAAGAGAATATCTCAAATATTAAAAAAAAATTGCAAATAATCTCATATGTCACAGCCATAGGAAACAAGAAGAAATCAAGGCCAAATAATGTGAAAAGGAAGAACAAAAAAATATGGGTTACTGAGCAATAAGCAAGGGAAAGGAAAAAATATAATAAGAAAAAGAAAGAAAATGATAATTGGTAGTTTGTCCCAGATTCATTTGTCTCCCGTGGAAAAAAAAAAAAAAGGAAAGGAAAAAATGTTTATTATGTCCCTGAACTTAAACATAATTTGTTGCCTCTTGCCAAATTGTGTTCTCACAATAATGTTTCTGTGGAGTTTTCACTAATTATTTTGTGGTTAAGGACTTGCTGATAGACTTGATACTTCTCAAAGGTTCACACAAGGCAGGAGTGTATAAATGGAACTCTCTTCACTAGACACATTCACCACTACATGGCCAAGCTCATCACACCACCAGAACCTCGATTCAACAATGGCATTCTCGGTTAGGGCATCCCTCTGCCATAGTTCATAAAATTGTTTCTACCTCTAGTCTTCATGTGTCATCTATCTCTAGTTTTCGTTGTTCTTTTTGTAGTTGTAATAAGATGCACAAATTACCATTTGGTATTTCTTTGTTGTCTAGTTCAAAACCATTGGAGTTAATTTATTCAGATGTTTGGGCCCTACTAAAATTGAGGCTGTTGATGGTTTTAAATTTTATGTTATTTTTGTTGACCATTTTTCCTAATTTGTGTGGTTGTTTCCAATAAAGTCTAATAAAGCTGAAGTTGAACATGTTTTTATTAAATTTAAAGCTATTATTGAAAAAAAATTTCAGTGACCAATAATTTCTTTTTATTCAGATAATGGAGGGAAATTTCTTAAATTAAGAATTTTTTTAAAAAAAAGTGGAATATCTCATTTTGTAACAACCCCACATTGCTGAACCTCGTCACAGGCAAATTAGGGAAATGAGGCTCGCTCTTCTCAATAAAGCTAAATTACCTTTAAAATATTGATCACCTTTACAAAAATTATTTCAAAAAATGCCAAATTACAATACATGTAAAATTTTTGGTTGTTTGTGTTATCATTGGTTGCGCCTCTAGACTACTCACAAATTAGAGTCTTACTCAAAGCCATCTATTTTTTTTAGGATATATTCCTAATTCCAGTGGATATCTATGTTTAGAACCAAAATGAGGAAAAATCTATTGTAGTAGACATGTCAAATTTGTTAAAAGTGAGTTTCTTTATGACACTCTAACTCCATCCTCACCTACTCTTATGCCTACAACACCTATCTCTTTTCCACAATTTCTGGGCCTTCCTCATCAATTCCTACAGATGCCACCAAATATTCAATCACTCATAGAAGTTCATTCTCAACCAACCACGTCATCATAACAACAATCCCAATCTGCACATAATCTTATCTTCACTGACCCCCCATATTCTCAACCCATCTCCTTCCACTCACTTGTCTCATTCAAATTCAACACCCACACAAACAGAACCCATTTATGCTTCCTCTTTATGTGGACATCAAGAAACTCAATCCTCGACCTCAAGCCCCACCACATCATTGTCCAATCAACCTTCAAAAAGTTAGACAAGCTTTTAAGACACCTCATTGGAAGGTTGCTATAGATAGGGAATATGGAACTCTTATAAAAAATAAAATGGGCAAGTTAGTACCTTTAGCACCTCATCAAAATCTTGTCAGTTGCAAATTGTATTTTTAAAATTAAAAGAAACTCTGATTGCTCCATAAACCGTTACAAGGCAAGGCTAATTGCCCATGGCTTCACTCAAAGTTCAGGTGTCGATTATATTGAAACATTCAGTCATGTCTATCATCAAGCCTACAACAATTCATTTGGTTCTCACAATTGTCTAATAAAATAGTTGGACGTTGACAATGCATTTTTCAATGAAGAAGTGTATATGGCTCAACCTCAAGGATTAATTGATTCATCTTGGCCAAACCATGTATGTCGTCTTCGCAAAGCCTTGTATGGTCTCGAGCAAGCACCAACTGAATTGAATGCTTTCTAGTTACTTATGATTTTCTTCATTCTCTGACTGATACACATCTATCACGTCATGCTTACTTTGATGTGGACTAGGCTTGTAATCAGGACAGTCGTACCTCAACCACAGTTTCTTAAAGTTCAAAGGAACAAATATATGTTTACAGGTCTTCCACTGAGGCTGAATATAGTGTTGGGATTCTTTGATCTCTAATGAGAAGTAATTGAGAGAAAAATAAATTTATTTCTTACTTGAATAGAATTTATAGAGGAATTGAAAAAATACAAACACACTCTCAAAAACTCTCACCCACAGACCTACAGAGCTTTCTCTTAAAGCTTTCTAACTCTCTGAATCTCTTTGGATTCAATTCCTCACAAATCTCTATCTTGGATTTGTGATACAACAAGAGAACACAACCCTCATTTTTATAACATAACATAGTTGGTTAAAAACCATAACTGACTTTGCCAACTTGCTACATATGTGCCACTTGCACAGCAACTTGGGCATTCCACTTAAGCTGCTAGAACTCTACAATTCTCCCCCTCCAGCAACATTCAAAAATGATGGTCACATGTCATCTATCTGCTATATCTCTGCACAGCTTCAGATTCTTCTACTGCCATCTTTAAGCAAACATGAACACCCATTTTCTAGTGCCTTCTTTCATCTCTGGAACTCTCTGGCTCCTCTACTTTAGATCTTTGGATCTATCCTTGAAAAAACTCTCTTGTTTCTCTTCAGGATGTACACCATCATCTAAGACCGCTATGATGGTAGCTTCTAATAGGTTGGGTCTCCCCCTGCTCAAAAACCTATTCTTCCTCCTGGTAACTGATGCTCACTAGAACTCGAACAAAGAAGACAATTTGGGCTTTTCAATGTCTTTTATTGTTTGGTTTTATGAATCACTATATCTCTATTTATTATCCGTATTCTTCATCTCCACTTCATGCATGGAAAAAACCCTTGCACTTAGCTTCTACTCGAGCTCCTTGGATGTATATAACAGGTGGCACAAACAACCTCAAACCCATAATGACTTTGACAGCTTAGTCATACTGGTCATACTTCTAACCTTATTCTAGCCATTCTCTCTGGAATGCCTAACTATTGATTATGCATTGTCAACTGCAATAAACATTAAAACTCTCCAGAATAGCAACCTTCTACCAATCTCACGCACTACCATGGCACGGAACACCTTGAAGAACTCTAAACTTGGTCATTCATCTACAAAACAAATATCCATAATTCCGAAAAAACTTATTAATCAAGATCAGAAATTACCTTTTTGCCTCCAAGTGATTCCTTCTCGTAGTCATAAGAGTGCACCAGACTGAGCAACTCTGGCATCATCAATGCAGACAATCTTACATTGGACCGTTAAATATGGTGACTAGGGATTCACCATACTCCTTTGACTGGTTTCCATTGAGTCTACTCCCGTAAGAATTTTCTGCAGTTATTTTTCATGTGACCCTTTTGGCCACAATAGAAACACCTATATGACATTCTTCCTTCATTAGATCTGTCAATGCTCCGGTTCCTCCCCCTACCTTGACTACCTCTACGATGCCTTCCTCAATTCTCCATAACAAGGGCTTGTGCACCATGATCAATATGTGCATCATTTCTCCTAGCCTCCTCATTCAATAATGCATCTTTAATAATAAACATTGCGAGTTGAATTACTGAGAGTGACTACCAGTGTCTCCCAATCTTCCGGTAGTGAGCTAAACAAAAAGAGTGATTTCTCTTCATCCCCTAGATGTAACGCCACAACAGAGAGTTGATTTACCAAGCTCTGGAACTCACTAGTGTGCTCATCTATAGAAGTTCCACTCTGCAGCTTCAAGTTCACCAATCGCCTCATCAATAGGGCTTTATTCTGAGAAGTCTTGGCCTGATACATATCTTCCAGAAGGTATAAGCGTCTGTCTCCTACGCTGAGTGATGGAAGACACTGTGATCGGTCCATTGTCTTATATGATTGATCGTTTTCATGTTCAACATTTTCCATGCAGTCTCTTTGCCGGGAGCAAGATTCGTTCCCTTGGTTTCTATGGGATCGTACAAATCTCTACATCTGAGAAGATCTTCCATCCGAGGTCTCCACAGCGCGTAGTTTGTAGCAGTAAGCTTGATCATAGCTCCAGATGATTCTTCCATTGATGTAATGACTTGATCTAAAAAATTAGAGCTAAATTACGCAAAACAAAGTTCACCGTTACGTCCGAAACGATCAAAAAAGTTGGATTTGACTCTACCTCAGTCAAAATCAGACTCCCATAAATTTTGAGGTAAACTTGCAAATTAAGACACTATAGGAACCAATTTTTAATTTTTGAAAATTTCAAATCTAGGGCAAAACTATAATTTCAGACAATTTAGGGACTAGTCTACAATTTTTGAAACTTCCAATGGCAGTGATGACGTGGCAAATCTAATGTGGCTGATACGTGGAAACGACGCGAACTTGGCTCTTCCATGTCTTTGACGTGGCAGCTGACTAGGTCGTTTGCAACCTTCAAACTGCGCGTGTAGTGTGTGAAGATAGCGGCAGAAACAGCGACAGCGCGTGGTGGAGCATCTGTTGTCAGAATTTGATTCGGTTGGTCCCGTTCTCTTCCTCTCGCCGATCTATTCAATTATGTACTTTTAATTTTCTGTTTCGAGCATGTTTCAACGCAGAACCGATTTGAAAAACAAAACTTTGTTATGCCCTATTTCTCAAACAATCGACCCAATCTCACCTTCTTAGCCTCAACCAGGGCTCTCATACCACTTATTGGGATTCTCTAATCCCTAATGATAAGTAATTGAGAGAAAATTGAATATATTTCTTACTTGAATAGAATTTATAGAGGAATTGAAAAAATACAAAAACAAAAACTCTCACTCACAGACCTAGGGAGCTCTCTCTTGAAGCTCTCTAACTCTCTGAATCTCTCTGGATTCAATCCCTCACAAATCTCTATCTTGGATTTGTGATACAACAAGAGAACACAACCCTCATATTTATAACATAACATAGTCGGTTAAAAATCATAACCAACTTTGCCAACTTGCTACACCTGTGTCACTTGCATAACAACTTGGGCATTCCACTTGAGACTTCAAGTCAACAATGGCTGTTTGTTGATTTCTTAAGCTGTTGGAACTCTACGTATCGAGCTGCTGCAAATGCTGTGTCTGAATTATGCTGGATTATCTTTCTTTTAAAGGAGTTGCGTGTCACTTTGAAATCAACTCCAACCATGTATTGTGACAACTCATTTGTGTGCCAATACAGTCTCTCACTCAAAAATCAAACATGTATTCACTGATTTCCACTTTATTTGAAATTTAGTTGCTATAGTTATAAGATATCTTAACTAACAGAGTCATAAGATATTTTAAGTAACTAGCTATCAAAATTGTAGACATTGTACAGAAATGTTGTGGGAGTGTTGTGCATTTATTTTATGGTGGGCGATGTATGACTATAACAAATTCGAAGGTGACCCTTCATAAAGTAATGAAAAACAACTCTTTATAAAAAATTCTAATCAAGAGTCGCAATTTAGAACATGAATAAAATACGATTAAAAAAAGATTCATTTAAGTTTAACTCGAAAAATAAGTTAAATTAATGCATAAAAATTAAAATAATGACAAATAAATATATATTTTAATGTAAAAATAATAAACTAATATAGATAAAAATAATATTTTATTAAGTGAATTAAATAGGATAGCCCGTTTAACACGTTTTAAATAATAGATTGGCACAAATAATAAAGAACATGAATTTTCTAACGTTTTTTATTTGTATTTCTTCATCTTTACTCTAATATATATTCTTATTGATATTTCATTCAACATGAAAACAGCCTCAATATTAAGAAATTTTAGATTTTGGCTTCATGGGTTGATCGGCATATTTTTTTATATTGAATGTTGATTTTCATGTTTAATGAAAGATGAACAAGAATATATATATTAAAACAAAAATAAGGAGAGACAAAAAAGAAATCAATTTTTTTTCTTTTGTTAAATGACAAGTAGACCTCTTTTTATAAGTAATTTTTTATAGCAAAACTATATGTATATATATCTACATATATATATAATTTTTTTTTCACTCAATTTAATATTATTTTATGTAATCCATATATCTATAGTATATAACATTGCTAACCATTTGGAGCATTTTTAACAGTGCTCTTTATTTTAAATAGCATAATTTTTAAAATAAAGAGCAACTTTAATAATTTTATGATTTTTTATTCAATTCCAATAGTACTATTTATCACTCTTTATTTTTTATTTTTCAATAAATAATCAATGCATAATATGAATATATAAAATATACAACCAACAAAGTAATTTTATATGTATAAAATTAAAAATTAAATATAATTATAGTTGTGTATTGAAAATTATACAACGATAAATAAATGAATTAAAAATTGTATTTAGAAAGTGGGTTTGGCTCTCCAAATGTAGATAACCAAGTCTCATTCTCTATTTTAACTTTTCATTTTAGAGAGCATATTTGAGTTACTAAAAAACTTGATTACTCTTTAAAATAGAGAAATTAAAGCTTTTAGAGAGTATTGAAGATGCTCTTAGTGATGATAGCATGCTGCAACTGTTAAATATTTCAAATTTTATGAATTTAATTGTTGCAATATACTGTGATGCGGGCATCATAGAGCAATATTCTACCATTGGAGCAAAAGATGATGATTTAAGCATGATGTCCAAGCAAGGGATGAATGTGGTATTGATGCTCAGGAGTTGCGAAGACGAAACAACGTAGTTTTAAAAATAAGCATCTTAAAATGGCAGTTTCGTAATTTTAGCTATTTTTGGATTATAATGGCAGTTTTATAATTTAGCAATTTTCGGATTATAATGGCAGATTCGTAATTTAGCTATTTCCATATTATAATGGCAATTTTGTAATTATTGCTATTTTTGGATTATATTTATTTATGGTTAGTTTTAAGCCTTAGAATTACTTTCCTAATTATTTTATGGTCTAGATTGTTTCTTAACCTAACCATAATCTCTATATAAAGGGGAGGTTACTAGCTTGTAAAAAACAACTTTGATTATTAATTATTGAGAAATCTATTCTTGTTTTCAACAAGACTTGTGTGTTCCAAGTGAAGATAGTTCTTCTACTTGTTGCATTGGGAATTGATTTTCTTATCAAAGGTATTTACTTTGTGGCGAATTTCAATTTCATTCTTTGCCTTCTAATTAGTGTTGCTAGATACAATTGTTATCTAGAGGTGTTATAGGGCAGATTTTTACCTAGGGTTTGTTCTATATCATCTTGTGTGTTGGGATTACAGTTTTTTTAAGCTTGGGGTTTTGCATCATTTGGTATCAGAGCAAGGCCAAGATAAATTCCTATTTATCTTGTTCTTTGTTTTTCTTTTTAGAGTCTTTGATTAACTTTTTATTTTCTGCGTTTTTTTTTCTTTTGTTCTTGAATTTTTCATTGTTCTTGGTGTTTTAATACCAAAAAAAAAATCGTACAAAAAAAAAAGCAGAAAAAGAAGAATCTGATTATATATACAAAGAAAGGAAAAAAAAATATTGAAAGTTGGAATATTGAGATTGGTTGCTTGAATATTAGGAAAGTTACTTATTCCTAATTGATTTTTGATCTGTTTTTTTATTATTCCATATTTCCTACTTTCCTAATTTATTTGTTTCTTATTTTCATAGTTTCTTATTTTCATACTTTTCTATTCTAAATTTGTTTAGTTTTTTATTCTCATTGTTTTGATTTCATAGAGTAATTATTATTTGTTTCATTACTCTTTTGTCCTTTTCTTTTGTGCCAATTTTGCTCTAGAATTGAACTTGCTTTTATTTTTAGGTTTTAATTTTGAAATTTGCTATTTTAGTTTTATATTTTTGTTCGAAATAATTGGTTCTGAAGTGCAACTTGGTGAACAAGACTTGAGTGGTAAAGGCTTTAGTGGTGAGCATAAAGAGGGTAAAAGTCAAATTTGTGTGAAACACGAGGGTTTACCATTGTTGAGTTAAACACGTAAGGGAGTGTGTAAGAATGTCTAAAAGAGACGGAAAGGGAGTTTCTACTTCATAAGAAGAGCAAGTGGCAACACTGGATCCAAAGCTCTTACAACAATCCTTGGAGGGTGAGTATAGAAGGATGGAAAAGAGATTGACTTCTATGATGGAAGAAACATTGAAATCTAGGATGGATGAGATTATGGAGCAAATGAGAGAGATGACCATGGCCATGTCCAATACTACTAGAAGGGAAGGAACACGACCCAGGAGACAAGAAGTAATTGTTTCTGATGAAGAAGAGTATGAAGTCCAAACTGTAAGGAGAAGACCTAGAAGAGAGGAGCCAAGAGGAGGAAAGGATGACAACCTAAGTTCCATTAAGATGCACATTCTGCCATTCAAAGGAAGAAGTGATGCCGAGGCATACTTGGAATGGGAAAAAAATGTAGAATTAATATTTGATTGTCACAATTACTCTGACGAGAAGAATGTGAAACTAGCCGCAGTGGAGTTCACTGACTATGCTCTAGTTTGGTGGGAGCAACTTATACAGTCAAGGAGAAGGTATAGAGAAGATCCGGTCTCAACTTGGGATGAGATGAAGAGAATTATGAGGAAGATGTTTGTACCATCATATTTCTATAGAGAGCTTCATCAAAAGTTGCAGAGATTCACACAAGGGTCTAGGTCCGTAGAGGAGTATTACAAAGAGATGAAGATGGATGAGCTAAATGATAAGGTAAGTGAAGTCTTTATGACCGCCACAAATAACCCAAGGAGAGATGGTTTGCGAACTAGAGATATAAAGCCATCGGGTTCTGAAGATGATGAAGTCTCAAATCATTCCATGAGAAGACGCACAAGGAGTGAGGAATCAAGGGCTAGGAGACATGAGCATAATAAAAAGAAAGTCACACTTGCACCTTTATCTCCAATGGTGGTGTATTTTGAACAATTGAAATTATCCAAAAGTTCACATGGGGATTTGGGAAGTGAGACAAATAAAAAAATTGAGTGTAAAGAGGCCAATAGTGAAAATAATATAAATAAAGGCCCAATGATGAGTGATTGCACTAGTAAGAAAAATAAAGAGGAAAGTGCAATAGAAAAAAGTGAGAAGAGTGAAAAGAAAAAGAGTTTTAATGCAAAAGAGAGAGAAGTCAATAGTGCATTTTTAGGCAAGAAAGCAATATTGTTAGTGAGGTTTCGAGAGGTTTTGCTTTGTGAAACTAACCTTAACTTCAATTTGCCTAGTGTTTTTGTCTCTTTATTGCAGAACTTTGATGAGAAATCAAAATTGAGTGGAGTGCCTCAAACTATTCAATATGATTGGGATGTGGAATATTTGAGTTCCTTTGGAAAGTTTTATGGGATGACACGTGGAGGTTATTCAAACCAGGAGATTGGGTTTGGGTATATTTAAGGAAGATATGGTTTCCTAACCTTAGGAAATCGAAGTTGGATGCTAGAGAAGATAAACCATTTCAAGTGCTTGAAAGAGTCAATGACAACGCATACAAAATCGCTCTTCAGGGTGAGTACAATGAGTCCACTATTTTTAATGTTTATGATATTTTTTCTTTCGATATGGATTCAAATTCAATGACGAATCTTTTTAAAGATGAAAGGAATGATGCGGGCATCATAGAGCAATATTCTACCATTGGAGCAAAAGATGATGATTTAAGCATGATGTCAAAGTAAGGGATGAATGTGGTATTGATGCTCAGGAGTTGCGTAGACGAAACGACTTAGTTTTAAAAATAAGCATCTTATAATGGCTATTTCGTAATTTTAGCTATTTTCAAATTATAATGGCAATTTCGTAATTTAGCTATTTTTGGATTATAATGGTTGTTTCGTAATTTAGCTATTTCTGTATTATAATGGCAGTTTTGTAATTATTGCTATTTTTGGATTATATTTATTTAGGGTTAGTTTTAAGCCTTAGGATTACTTTCCTAATTATTTTATGGTCTAGATTGTTTCTTAACCTAACCATAATCTCTATATAAAATGGAGGTTACTAGCTTGTAAAAAAAAAAAACTTTGATTATTGATTATTGAGAAATCTACTCTTGTTTTCAACAAGACTTGTATGTTCCAAGTGAGGATAGTTCTTATTCTACTTGTTGCATTGGGAATTGATTATTAAATGTATTTACTTTGTGGCGAATTTCAATTTCATTGTTTGCCTTCTAATTAGTGTTGATAGATACAATTGTTATCTAGAGGTGATATAGAGCGGATTTTTATCTAAGATTTGTTCCATATCATCTTATGTGTTGGGATTACAGTTTTTTTAAATTTGGAGTTCCGCATGGTACTGTTTCCCCAACTATAGCAAAACCAATATATATCTGGTTATTAGCCTACAATCCACGGCCAACTCACTAATATATACCAGAGAGTATTGCTTCCTATAACACATTATATGCCTATCTACAAAATCTTTCCAATAGAATTTTGACAATTGAAAAAACTAATAATTAATATGTGAATTTAAAAATAATTAAATCAAAATAGAAAATCATTGTATTTGGAAAAAAAAATTGAGGAAAAAATTTAAACAGTGAATAATTTTAACTGGAGAACAAAAGTTTAATGGAAAAAAAATTATAGAAGTAGGTGGTCCAAACATTATCTATTTTTTTTTTTCCTAATTACTGGCATTCCAGTTGCCATGCAACAGATCACAAAATTACTGTAATTATTATCATTATTTTTCTCGTTTTCTCTTTTGAGCTGAGTATGGAGGATTTGCAAACCGACCCTGTCAAATATTTATTGATCATGAGAGTACTACCTCTGATGCACAATAAATTCTAATTATGAAGTGTACCAGTTTCACCCTTACGCTAATTTCTCAACCACGACTTGGCGAAGTTTTATATTTCTATGTAATCATACGGTCCAATGACTTCTCTCTTGATTCGAAGAAAAAAAACAAACAAACAAA
>QANX01001008.1:0-19240 GCA_003254975.1 Ochetophila trinervis | reverse complement strand
AGCATTAAAGTGCAATTAATCCTGTATACAATTAAACTTTTATCAGATTAAGTTGATAGTTTTACAATTTTATTTTTATTTTTTGTATTATTTTAAAGATTAAGATTTAAATTTTTATTCGAATATAACCCTATACCCATATTTAGTCAATAACGAATTTTAAATCTTTACATTTGATTAACTAAACTTCATTCCTTACCAAGAAAGAAAAAAGAAAACTAAACTAAACTACATTTTTTTGGGTGAAATTAAACTAAACTACCTTCCTTTTCCATAAAAGGACCAGACTGAATTTTTTCTTGGGTAAATGTTCATACTGAAATTATAGGTGGCCTATACAATGACACTGGAAAAAATACAAAGCCTCCCTAAATTTCCATACAATTTGTTTCCATTTGACCCAAAATTTATTTTTAAGATATTAGTGAAATAAATATATTAATTTGGTACATCAATATACAGAAGTTTCCAATGTACCAATTTTTAGACCAGACAACGTGTCGTGTCGTGTGGTATTCGTGTTTGTATCAATTTTTTTTTTTTATANTATCCAAACCCAACCCATTAAGCTTTCGTGTTGAAATATATAAACTCAAACCCGTTCATAAAATTATCGTGTAACCCGTTACCCAACCTGTTAACACGTTAAACTTATTTTCAAAATTATTTTTTTAAAAAATAAAATATATTTGATTTATATTTCATAGTCCATACTAAAAAATAATGAAACACATACAAACATAAATATTTGTATCATTTTACAAACAAAAAATAAAAACTAAAACAACATACTTAATACATGTTAAAAAAATAACAAACTACACAAATATAATACTTAAATCCTTCTACATAATTAATAATTGTGAATTCAAAATATGTAAAATATTACGAACTAAAGCTATATTAAATATTTATCGTGGCTTAAAAAATAAAATATGCATTGCAATTGTCAATTTAAAAATATTTAAAATATTATAAACCAAACTAAAATTTTACATCCAATAAAAGTAATAAAAAATATATAATCTAAAATAAAATATCAATATATATAAATAGATATAAAAATTGTTATTTTTCAATGAAATAAAATATGAATTTTATAGTTTAAAAAAAAAAAGAACGTAAAAAATTAGCTATAAAAAATAATTAAATTAATATTTTTTTTATCATGTTAACATGTTTCAATTTGTTTTTTTTATCGTGTGACACTGAATCAACCCAATTTCAATATTAGAGACTCAAACTCACAAATTATCGTAACGTTTCGTATCATATAACATTTTACCAGATCTACCAATTTTTAATTAAATACACATGAATGAGTAAACTACACTTGATCTTTCAAAAATATCAACTAAAAAGTTTTACAATTTCAGTTTGTAAGTATTTTTATTCAGAAAAAAAAAAGTGCTAAATATCTAAATTTTTTAAAAAGTGCAAAATCTAATATTTAAAAAAGTTCAAAATCTAAAAAAAAAAAATAAAAAAAAAATAAAAAAATAAAAAAAAGGCTAAAAAATTGTGCTAAAAATCTTTTTAAAAAACAACATTATTTAAGTAAGATGTCAACGTCACCGTCCTCTCGCTTTCCCTTCAGACCGAAGCTTCCCTCTCTCTATTTCTCTCGCATACATTTTCTTTTGGATTTTGGCAGATTGGTCAATCATCGTATATCACGATCGCCTTAATCAGTACGTTCAATGAAAAATCCGATGAGGCAATCAATTGCGTGGCAGCATCTGAACGGCGCTTGTGCATAAACATGCGGTGGATATAATTATAAACATCAACTTTCTAATTTTTAATGATTTTTTTCAATTAATTCAATTTTTTTAATAGAACGGAAAGAAACAGGAGGAGACTGGTTGGTAGCTATCGTTCTTGTTCCTGCTACGCACCGTCGCTCTCCGTCTTCTTCTTCTTCTTCTTCTTCTCCGTCTGTTGTTCTACTTCTTCTTCGGTTCTTCAGGTACGGATTCGCTTTCTCAATAGCACTTCCAATAGCAAAAGCAATTCCCATTGACGATCCCAATTTCCGATTTTTATATGTATATTTTCCGACTTGAAGATTTCCTATCACAGTCGGGTTCGCTAAACTCCCAAGAAAATTGGTCATTACCTTTCTTTCTATAATTATTTTGGGGAAAACAAAAAATTTTAAAAAAGGATCATTATTGTATAAGAATTTAGCAGTTTCGGTCGCTTTTATGAATCGGCAATAGCTAATTTCTGATATAAGCCAAAATGGCTGGTACCGGTGATGAAGACGCCGACGCGGTTCTGAGCGATCTGGAGGGCGATGATCCGGTTCCAATCGTTATCAAGACTCCGTCTGCAGATGAAATCTCGCCGGAGAGATTCCGGGACCTCCTCGCGGAGCTCGATCGCGAGCGACAGGCTCGTGAGGCGGCGGAGAATTCGAAGTCCGATTTGCAAGCTTCGTATAACCGTTTGAAGGGTTTGGCGCATGAGATGATAAAGAAACGCGACGAGTGCACGAGGCAGAGGGACGAAGCCTTGCGCGAAAAGGAAGAAGTTTCGAAATCCTGCGAGAAAGTCTCTGCAGAATTGGCCGAAGCGAATAGAGCAAAAGGCGAGGCTTTGAAGCAGAAGGAAGAGACTGTGAAGCAATTGGAGGAGGCGTTGAAGGAAAGGGATGGATTGAGGTCGGATATTGGGAAATCCACGCATATGCTTGAGACAGGCATCGAGAAGATATCTGCAAAAGTCAGTAATTTCAAGAATTTTGGAGCTGCGGGATTGCCTCGCTCGCAGAAGTACACAGGTTTGGCTGTTGTTGCTTATGGTGTTATTAAGAGGACGAATGAGATTGTTGAAGAACTACTTAGACAGAATGATACCACTGCTAAGTCTAGGAATGAAACCAGGGAGCAAATGGAGCAGAGGAATTACGAGATTGCCATTGAGGTCTCTCAGCTTGAGGCCACAATTAGTGGGTTGAGAGATGAGGTTTCAGAGAAAACTTCTGCTGTTGAGAATTTGGAGAAGATGATTGCTGAGAAGGATGCAAAGATGTACGAGAATGAAAGAGAGATGGTGGACAGGTTAAGTAAGGCGGAGAGTGAAGTTTTAGAGTTGAGGCAGTTAGCCAGTGAGTTTGATGATAAGTTGACCAATGCAGAATTGAAAATGGAAGCACAGAGGCCTTTATTGGTTGATCAGTTGAATTTGGTTTCGAGAATACATGACCGGGTTTGCGATGTTATGAAGACAGTTGATCCCAATAATTTTGATCAGTCAGAGTTTGCAGAGTCATTGTTTCTACCTCAACAAACAGACATGGAGGAGAACATACGTGCATCTTTAGCTGGGATGGAATCCATTTTTGAATTGACCTGGGTTGTTAATGGAAAAACAAAGGATGTGATCGAGGAAAAGAATCGTGAAATAAAGAGTTTAGATGAAACTGTGTCTCGGTTAGTTAAGGAAAAAGAAGATATTGGATCTTTGCTCAGGAGTGCTTTGTCCAAGAGGATGACATCAAGTCCATCTACCAAAACAAATGAATTGTTCCAAGTTGCAGAGAATGGTTTACGAGAGGCTGGTATTGATTTCAAATTTAGTAAGCATATTGGGGAGAGGATTCCAACTTCTAATGACAAAGTGGATGCTCATGAGACAGAGGATGAAATATATACTTTGGTAAGTTATGTTCGAATTGGTTTGTGCTGTCTGTTATCTGAATTTTGGTTTATGGTTCCAAGCCCATTTGTAATTGCCAAGATATATTAATCTGTTGCGCACAGGCGGGTGCCCTGGAGAATATTGTCAAGGCATCTCAACTTGAGATCATTGAGCTCCGGCATTCTGTGGAGGAATTAAGGTAATCTATCTTGCTCAAACTTTCATGTTTGATGTTTACAAGTGCACCCTTTTCTCATGTTTAGATTTTACCTTTTAGTTGGAATTATATGAAATTACATGTTTTTTATATCCTGACAATTTACCTTTCTGTTATTCTTTACTGCTTTTCCGTATTAAGGGCAGAGTCGAGCTTACTTAAAGATCACATAGAGGCTCAAGCGAAGGAGCTTGAACATAGAATGCGTCAAATTGAGGAACTTGAAGAGAAGGAGAGAGTGGCAAATGAAAGTGTATGTTATTTACATGTCAACAGTTACTTTAGTAACTAATATTTCTTTACATCCTTTTGAAGTTGCTGGTTGATTATACTATTATGTATTTCATATTTCATATAAATTAAATAATTTATACAGAACATTATTCACGAATCAACCAAATGAGACATGTATGTTCTTTATTCATATTTATCGGAATTGGATTATAAGTTATTTTAAATGTGTTGCAGGTCGAAGGACTAATGATGGACATTGCTGCTGCTGAAGAAGAAATTACAAGATGGAAAGTGGCAGCAGAGGATGAAGCTGCTGCTGGTAGAGCTGTCGAACAAGAGTTTGTGGCACAGGTTAGATGTCTTTATCAATATTGCTTAGTCTATACTCAAGTCACTTTTAACAATTTATTTTTTGTAGGTTAGATGTCTTGGTTAATGTTCTTCAAAAGTTGAATACTAGAACAACTACTTGAAAGTGCTCATGCTTTTGAGATCAGCTTTTGAATAAGGACTTCCTTTATAACTGTTATATTTATCAGAATTAGGAAATTTTGTGCAAAAAGTGAAGAATATATATAAGACAAGACAACCAATGTATGTTAATAGGAAAAGAGAACTTTGGAAAAACGTGCAAGATGGTTTAGAATATTTTCGAATTCTTAAGAAAGCAGAGCACCTGTTCAACTCTTGGATATTATATTGAAATTATAGGTTTAGGCCTTTAAGCCTTGGATTGGATTAGTTGGGTAAAGAGGCAAGGCTGGGTGGGTAGAGCATGGGTCATTGGTGCATTACCTCTAGCAGGTGTACGATTGAATCTATTAGTTTGTCTCTGAAAATTATTTAATCAAATAGGTTATACCTGATCTTAATAATTAACATATGGTTCCTTTAGCATATGTTTCAACATTAGTTCTGGTTGAGAATCTATTTGACTCCGGTCGTACCTGCAGTTGACAGCACTTGAGCAGGAACTTGAGGATGCAAAGGGATCTCTGTTGGAGTCGGAGAAGAAGCTCAAGTTCAAGGAAGAGACAGCAGCCGCTGCCATGGCAGCAAGAGATGCAGCTGAGAAGTCATTGAGGTTGGCAGACACTAGAGCATCGAGGCTTAGCGATAGATTAGAGGAACTTACCCGTCAGCTTGAAGAGTTTGAAAACCGCGAAGACACAATGAGGGTTAGAATTGGGCCTAGATATGCATGTTGGCCGTGGCAATGGCTGGGGCTGGACTTTGTAGGTTCCAGTCGGTCTGACATGCAACAACAAAGTTCAAATGAAATGGAGCTCTCTGAACCGCTTTTATAATTACAAATTCTTTTTTTTTTTTTTTCTCTTTCCCTTTTGTATTTATCGTGATCTTTCAAAAGGAGTACAGTAATATAGATTAGCTTAGAGCATCTTCATTCTTAAAGACTTTTTTGTTTGCAAAGATAAAGTTGATCAATCTTCTTTCGCTTGAATGCCTGGTAGCAACTTCCAGAAAGTGGAACATCAATGTCAATGCTTGTCAAATTAGAAGTTTCTCTATTTTCAGGTTATGACTAATGAACATGCTTACAGATAGCAATTACAGAGTTTTTTGGCGCCTCTTTCTTGCTTTCCCTCTTGCTCATCTTCTCTCCATTTTTATGAATTTAAGGGAACGCAATAGATGCTGAAAGGCTGTACGGTTTATATAATGTGAACGTATAGTTTTTTTATTTATTTTTTTGGCAATGAAATGGGCAAGTCAGTTGAATTGGATGGTTTGAGAGATTTTGCAATGCATATTATTTGAGTGCTTAGACCCGAAACAAGCAGCTTACCACTGGTTTAGATTATTGAGCAAAGCAACAGGACATTGATCATTTATCATGAAAAAGTAGTAGCTTGTAAGATTATTAAAATCATATGTTCAGTAGGCACACGTTTCTCCTCGAGCTATTTTCTGATGCACCCCCGAGTACTTGGCAGGGACAAGGTTGAGAGCAATTTTCTTAGAGATGGTAAGCGAAATACCAGCTTCCTCTTCCATGTTTATATCATCCTCTTTCATTCCGTCAGGCAATTTCCAATCAAACCAGTATAACAGATTTGTAAGTCCAAGCTCCACCGTTGCTGTTGCCATATATATACCAGGACAAGCTCTTCGTCCAGATCCGAAGGGCAATAACTCAAAGTGTTGCCCTTTAAAATCAATGGAATTATCAATGAACCGTTCTGGGATGAATTCTTCAGGATTCTTTCAGTAATCAGAGTCTCGTCCAATTGCCCAAGCATTAATATGGATTGTCGTCTTTGGATGAACTTCAAAACCATTGACTTTAAAGTGCAATATGGTTTCTCTGGGAATAAGAAGTGCTGCTGGAGGGTGCAATCGAAAAGTCTCTTTCACTATCATCTTGAGGTATTGAAGCTGATCAATGTCACTTTCACTGACTCTTCCTTTTTTTCCAATGCAATTTCTAACTTCATCTTGTGCCTTCTTCATCAGTTTTGGTTTTTTAGCCAGCTCTGCCATTGCCCATATCATGGTAATTGCTCCAGTATCTACTCCACCTAAAAACACATTCTGTTTGACAACCATCACAAATAAGCAGAAAACAAGTATAGGGTTCAATTTCTTTTACCAATAAGATCATAAATCACTCATAATATAGACATTGCTTACCAAGAGGACTGCCTTTATATTGTCTTGAGGGAGCTGAGCAGCTCCAAACCCTGTTTGCTCCCTAACTAATTTCAGCAGCACATCAATAATACCTTCTTGGTCTTTTTTTGTTCTCTCAGAACCGAGATGATAATCAACTACATGTTGGAAAAACCCATCGAACTCGTTGAAAGTCCTTTCAAACCTTTGATGGAAACCAGAGAGCCTGTCCACAATCCATCCCACATAAGGGATGAACTCAGTAGCTGGGTAGCTTCCCAGCATGGCCTGCACATTATGAACCACTTGATGAAATCTATGGCTATTAAAACCACTCCTTTCGAAACTAGTTCCGAAAGCAATCCTGAAAACTATACTAGCAGTGAGGAAAAAGAGCATCTCAGTAAGATTAACAGGAGTAGCAGAAGGTGAAGATTCAGATATCGAATTGATGAGAGAATCAACTTCTTCCTCCCTGATAGACCGATATGACTGAACCCTTTTTGCGCTGAAAAGCTCAAGAGCACAGATTTTCCTCATCTCTCTCCAATAATCTCCATAAGGTGTAAAACCTATGTCTCGGTAATTGTAAGTCAGTTTTCTAGCTCCTGCCAATAGAGGTCTGAAGCAAGATTTGAGATCATTAACCTTTAAGACAACTTTTGCAGCCTCTGCAGAGGATATTACAAGAGTTGGGACACCGCAGAGTTGAAGAAGCATTACAGGTTCATATCTTTTGGCAAGCTTGCATAAAGATTAGAGGTTGGGAGGGCCTGGCGGGAGGTTCTTGTTTTGTCCCTCAGCTTTTTTCTTCTTCTTCATGAAAAAGATTAGCGGTAGAGAAAGTAGAAAAGGAAGCAAAATGGTTAGAGCATTGAGATCCATTGGAGCGTATTTGTCATCTCTGCAAATTAGTGTTCTTCATATATAACTACTACAAGTCTACAAGGAAGAAGTTATTTGCCGAGATACTCAATTTCATATATAGACTGTTCACGAAAAGAGAAAATTGAATGCTTAGGTTTTGACAACTTGTTAAACCCAAATCTGGCAATTTATCCACTATTTAATCTATCACTATCAGTAATCAAAAACCCAATAAATAACACCCAATTTCCATATCCAACATCTCACTAATTCTCATGTTCGACCATTAAACACTATCTTGTTGTCCAAAAATGAAATGTTAAAAAGTTTATAACGAAATGTAACGTTATAAATTTTACCTTGCTATTTAGAAAGGAATTTATAGCCTGTACTCGGACGGGCCAAAGCTTATAACTTATCACTGTGATTATGTTACTAAATTTATTATCCAAAGAGGAGCTTGATAGTTTACAGAAAATTTACACATTATAAGCTCCAAGTCCACGTTGATGGTTGTTTTATTAGAATTTAGGAGCTGGCATTGAACAAAACGGAGGCCTAATCTTTTGGATTCTGTCATATCAGAACTAGAAAAAGGGAAAGAAAAGTCATGTTGGAGTGGGAAAAGGTCATGTTCAAAGAAGAGACAGCAAGAAATGCAGCTGAGAAATCAATGAAGAGGTTGGGAGACCTGACTACTGAGGTCAAGGAGGAATAGTAATGGTCCTAGAGAAATGTTTGCTACCTACCCATAGTAATGTCTTGGCCTGCACGTCCTAGGTTTCAACCCCAATTCAACCTACATTAATACATGTGAAATGAACATGATACCATAGGATATACTTTTAGTGTTTTTTTTTTTTGCTTTGAGATCAATCAACAAAAGCTTCCAAAAAGAATTAATGAACTACTCTATGTTGAAACTTGAACAAAATCTTTAATTTGTACTTCATATATACATATATATATATATATATTATATGCAACTATTGTAATTCATTCATACATTTCACAAATTATTTATTTTCAATGATAGGGATTGATAAGAAAAACAAAAAACGAAAAATATTAACATTACCAGAAGAGCAACAGAACTAAGATTGCTTATAAGTTTTATAAAAGGAGATCTTCTTGAGCTGCAAGTTTCTCCTCAACTCAAGCTATCTTCTATTGTCCTCCATAGTACTTGACAGGGACAAGGTGGAGAGAAATTTCTTAGAGATAGTAAGTGAAGTACCAGCTTCCTCTTCCATGTTTATATCTTCCTCTTTCAATCCATCAGGCAATTTCCAATCAAACCAGTATAATAGATTTGCAAGTCCAAGTTCCACCATTGTTGTTGCCATATATATACCAGGGCAAACTCTTCGGCCAGACCCGAATGGCAATAACTCGAAATGTTGTCCCTTAAAGTCAATAGGACTGTCAGTGAACCTTTCTGGTATAAATTCTTCAGGATGTTTCCAATATTCGGGGTCTCGTCCGATTGCCCAAGCATTGATTTCGATTGTTGTTTTTGGCTGAACATCATAACCATTGACTTTGAAGTGTGAAATAGTCTCTCTAGGAAGAAGCAGAGTAGCTGGTGGATGCAATCTTAGAGTCTCTTTCACTATCATCTTGAGGTATTGAAGCTGATCACTATCACATTCACGGACTTTCCCTTTGTTTCCAATGCAGTTTCTAACTTCATCTTCTGCTTTCTTCATCAGTTTTGGTTTCTTAGCCAGCTCTGCCATTGCCCAAATCATAGTAATTGCCCCTGTATCTACTCCACCTAAGAACAGATTCTGTTTCCCAAATTTTCACAGCTAATTAGCAGAAAGAAAAATCTGGGTTTTGTATTCAAAATATAAAGCAAAACAAAGTGTATATATAGCAGATTCAGATATTTCTTACCAAGAGGACTGCTTTTATATTTTCATGAGAGATCTGAGCAGCTGCAAAACCAGTTTGCTCTTTCACTTTTTTCAGCAGAATATCAATAATATCTTCATGACCTTGCTTTGTTCTTCCAGAGCTGAGATGATTATCAATTACTTGCTGAAAAAAACGATCCAACTCTTTGGAAGTTGTTTCAAATCTTTGGTGTAAACCAGAGAGCCTGTCTATGATCCATCCTACATATGGAATAAACTCAGCAGCTGAAAAGCTTGCTAACATGGCCTGAGCATCATGAACAACTTCATGGAATCTATGGTGGTCGAAACCACTCCCTTGGAAACTTGTTCCAAAAGCAATCCTGAAAACTATACCAGCAGTGAGGGAAAAAAGATTCTCAGTAAGATTAACAGGAGTGCTAGGAGAAGATGATTCAGATTCAGATATAGAATTGATTAGAGAATCAACTTCTTCCTCCCTAATAGACTGATATGACTGAACCCTTTTGGAGCTGAAAAGCTCAAGAACACAGATTTTCCTCATCTCCCTCCAGTAATCTCCATAAGGTGCAAGAGCTATGTCCCTAAAATTGTAAGTGAGTATTCTAGAACCTGGGAATGGAGGTCTGCTACATGTTTTGAGATCGTTAACCTTTAACACAATTCTTGCAGCCTCTGCAGAGGAGATTATGAGAGTTGGTACACCACCCAGCTGAAGAAACATTACAGGGCCATATTTTTTGGCAAGCTTACATAAAGATTGGTGAGGAAAAGCTCCATGCTGGTGCAAGTTTCCTATTATTGGAAGTTTTGGAGGGCCTGGAGGGAGGTTCTTCTCTAGTCTTTTCTTCTTTTTCAAGAAATGGAGTAGCAGAGGTAGAAGAAGAAGTAGAAACAGAAGCAACATTGGAGCATCTAGGGCCATCTAGTCACAGCTTAACAATGAGCTCTATGCAACAAAATTTCTTAATTTGTAAATATACAAAAATTATCACACAACGATGTGGATATACTTCAAGTGGCCAAGAGCACATGTATATTATATATATTTAATATATAAGAGTTATTTTCAATATAAAGTAGAAAGGTGTTGATATTGTTTAGACCACATACTTAGATTTTCTAAATTAATATTTTTATTTATTAAAAATATTATTTTTGAATTTCAGTGAATTTATACTTGTCCCACATCGTTTAAAGATGAAAATGGTTGAAAGTTGTACAAGTATAAATACAAGATTTGAATATTGAAAATAAAAAGTCCCACATCGAAAGCAGAAGGGTTTGGTAAGACATCTCTTCTTATATAAATTAAAACTTTACCAACTTTGAAAAAGGCTCCCGCATCTACACACACCAGAAAACATAGACTACTTAGTTTATTCTCGTTAGAATTTACTTCGAGTAGTCAAGTGTTTTAGTTGAAAATTTTAATTAAAAGTCTTTTGATCTAAAAAACATTTGTAACCCTTTAATTATATTGTTCTCAGTAATTAATACAATCGTTTGATTAAGTTTGATATTAATTGACGCACACTTTAATTTTTCTTTGGACTGTTATAGGTTCAAAGTGGCACGCTCGCACACTTGAGATGACTGATTGTTATGTTTTACACCAACATATCTTTTGGCATGCTCGGTGGGAAATTTTTCAACTGAGAAAATGGTGCAGACTCGCTCAAAGAATCAGAAACTCGACATCCACGGTGTCGTTAGCAGCCGAAACGTGTCGGAGGAAGATGGAAATGAAAGGGAGACCGGAAAGGCTCCGGACATGACTAAGATGTCCACCAAGGATTCGATCCGTGAACTATCCCAAGAGCTGAGGGAGAATTCCCGAAAAATGGAAGCATACAAGGAGGCCCAGCAGCAAATGTTGCAAGGAATCTTGGAATTGTTGAGCGAACAGGTGCAGACAACCCAAGCTGCGTCAAATGGCGCAAGGCCGACTAATGACCACGAGGAACAACAGGTGCAGGCCTTTCAGGTCATACCCAATGACAATATGCCAAGGACTGAGGCACCGGCTTTTCAGGCCGGGTCCAATGGAAATGATGTAAGGGTTATGCCTAAACGGCAAGTCCAACCTTACATTCCCCCACCAGTAAGGAAGAATATTCCTGCCGGGGGGCATGCTGACAACTTAGGCTAAAACATGAAGGATGGTCGGGAAGAACAGATGACGCAAGCTTTCCAGGCTGTACCCAACGTACATGGAGGGAGAGCGGATGTCCAAATGTACCCCAACCTTTTAGCTCGGAATCATATTCATGGCGGGGGGCATGCAGAGCATTTTGGACAAAACTACAGGAATTGACACTATGATGCCCACGCCTATCAAGCAGACTTCCATGCCCCGGCGCGGAGGAATGGACCAAACTTGATAAACCACGGTCAAGGCATGGATTGGGAAGTCGTCGAGACCATCATCTAAGAGATGATGGGTCCTGCATTCAGACGGACCAGACGTCCATCTTATAGGAGGCTGTAACCTAACGTTTACGACCGGATCGAATTTATTAGGGGATTCAGGTTTCTTGAATTCACCCTATTTTCTGACGAGGAAAGACAATCCACTGTGGAGCACATAGGTTGTTTCACTATCCAATGTGGAGAAGCAGCGGCCAATGATTTCCTAAAGTTGCGACTCTTTGCTAATTCTTTGACAACTCCAACTTTCACCTGGTACATCAACTTGCAGCCAAACTCAATCCATAGCTGGCAAAAATTGAAGCAGAAGTACCACGAGCAGTTCTACAGGATTGAGCCGGAGATTTCCATGGCTGACTTATCACACCTGCGACAAATGGATGGAGAGTCGATGCAGTTATTTATAACCCGATTCAAGGAGGCAATGATCAGATGTCACCTGGACATACCAAAAATGGAGTTTGTCAAGCTAGCACAAGGCAGACTGAGCTACAAGCTTCGAAAGAAGTTTGAGGGGACGAAGTTCCATGACTTGTTCAAGTTGGTCTTTCGGGCCACTTGATATGAAGGCATTTTGAAGGAGAAGTACCAGAGGAAGAACTTGTCCAAAGGGTCATACTATAAGGACCCGAATACTGGAACTCACTTGGTGGAAGCTGAAGACCAAGAAAGTGTAGATGGGCTGATTGAAGTGGATGCGGCTGAGGTAATAACTACACTTCCACATGTTTGCAAGGCTCTTTCCAGACCAGTAAGGAGCCAAAAAGTTCCACAGCTGGTGATGGACACGAGAAAGAATTGAGTCGAACCAGAAAAGATCTACAGTTTTGACATCTCCAAAGCTGACCAGATCTTTGACCATCTGTTGGTCGACAATGTAATTAAATTACCTGACGGCCATATTCTACCTACAGCGAAAGAGATGAAGAAGAAGACATACTGCAAATGGCATGGCATGTAGTCGCATCAGACTACCAATTGCGTAGTTTTTTGGAATACTATTCAGACATTGATCGAGAAGGGGACACTGAAGTTCCCTGATAAAGGAAAAAAAATAATGGAAGTGGATAGTAATCCTTTCCCATCGGCCGAAGCGAACATTGTTTCGGCCAATATTTCAGACTTGGCAAAACCCAGAGTTAGGGTGGATCTGCGACAAACATTATCCGGAAGAGTTTGGAAGAGAGATGTCAAGTTTAGAAATGAGTATTCGTTTGAAAAGGTCGAATCTCCTTCTAAGATGCTTTGTACTCAGTGTAAGCATAAGGTTGAAGAAAGAGGGACGAGGCGTCCGGCAAGGAGTGAAAACCTCAACATGTCGAAACTACTGCTGGAAAGCCACAAGAAAAAATCCATTTTCTAACGTCTAGGACCAAAGTTGCAGGATAGACAGATGAAGCTGAACAATCGACACCATGAGGGGCAAGGTGAGCAAAAGCTCCAAGTCACTTTTTCCAGAAACCATCCGACAAGATTGGTTTCTCAGAAGATCAAAGAGCCAAAGACTTTTAAGCCACATGCTATAGAGGTAGATCGTTGGTATTGTGCAGGATAGAAGCCCTATCATTTGCTTAACAAAATCCAGAAAAGGCGGATGCAGCATTAGTATGCTGAAAGTCGAACAGCAGGTCGACCGGATAAGCAAAAGGATGGTACATTGCAAAAAGAGTAAGGGTCATATCTCGACGACATGGATAGAAGACTCGAGATCGTAGCTTTATCTAAGAAAGTTGGCATCTTATCTGGAGCTCCAGGAGAGAAGAAACCCGCAAAGAGATGGATCAGAAAGCAAAATGCAGAACTCCAATCATGCTTAAAGGACATGGACAATAATTCGGTGAAAAAAAACATGGTTGCTTTTTCAGCCATAAAGTCATCAACTATCAAGAACCATGGATGAAATGATGGTCAATGCAGTCGTCGCCTTGCCTTTGTCATTTAGATCCTAGTTTCAGCTGGCATGATAGAATCAGAACGTCGTCCAACAAATGCAGATCGGATATCAGATCAGTCGCTGGAGGATATGATACTGGGGGGCAATGTCCTGCAAAAGTAACATCAGCAAGTCAGAAAAGATTAGACCGAAAAAACTACATGGCCATTTGATGCAATTTTAGCCGGCCATGTCAGGCCGCTTTCAAGACTGTGTTAAGAGAACTCAATTAAACGCCAAAATCCACGACTAATATGTTCAATTCGATGTAATATGTGAATATAACAAAAAAATAAACAGGTCAAAAGATCGCTTGTCCATTAACTGTCAAATGATTTACTGTGTCCGGGTGCTCTGATATAAAGTTGAATTCACTGCCTTCAAAATCGGCTAGATGCGGTTGAGTCGTGACCACAATGTAAGAATTCGGAGTAGGCAAAGAAAATCCAAAAAAAATATTTAGCATCAACAAATAAGTTGTCGAGACAATCCACGTCGGTCCAAGCCCAGCTACATGTCTGTCTGTGTTCGTCTGAGTCAGTCCCGTATGCATGAAGCCGAGTCCAGGTGCATGTCTGTCTTCATCCATCCGAGTCAGGCCCATACGCGTCGAGCTGAGTCCAGCTACATGTCTGTCTGCGTTTGTCTGAGTCAGTCCCGTACTCATCAAGCCGAGTCCAGATGCATGTCTGTTTGCGGTCGAGTCAAGCCCGTACTAGTCTAATCCAAGTCCAGTCGAATCCGATTCACACGTCTGCGTCAAGCCCACGTCCAAGCATATCCGCGCCTCTCCAGTTGCATGTCTAAACATTGATAAACCCATGAGTCTTGGTATGCTTACAACTAAAAAAAAATTGATTTGACTAAGTGTGTTTAGCAGTTTAAAGTAATTCATACACAATGCTGAGACGGTGCATCAGGAGCCTCTTTATTTTGAATATTTTGGCTTGGGTAGGGTTTGGCCTGCATGTGTGCAATTTTGAAGCTGAATATCTGCAAATAAAAATTCAGTTAAGTAAAAATATATACATATATACATGTATTTTTTGTATTGGTTTTATTGGTGTGGGAAACATATATAATTGCAGGCAGGGGCATTTTCCAAGTCCAGTTTGTTGCCAAAAGTCCGCTTCAGCAATCCAGCTGTGTCCTCCAGCCAGCGCCTGAGCCCAGCAGGCGCTAGCCCGCCTCAGCCCGCGCCCTATGATCCAGCAGCTTTGCCAGCCACCAGCTCCAGCCTGCGCCCGAGTCCAATCTGCGTGCCTCACCTAGCCCAAGCCCAGTTCGCTTCTGGTCTGCGCCCCAAGCCCAACTCGTGTCCAGTCTGTGCCCCATGCCCAGGGACCAACCCGCTCCAGATAGGCCCGCGTCCAGCTCCAAGCCTGCGTGCAACAGCTAAATTTTCCAGCACTGTAGATTATCTTCTCCAAGTGCTGCCGCTGCAACCACCCGTCCTTGCCGCCGTGTGCAACGCCCATCTTTGCCTCCGTGTGTGAAGCCAATCTTCACCGCCGTGTGTGAATCCAATCCTCTCCGCCGCGTGCGAAATCGATCCAAAAACTGCCACCGCTGCAGCCATCGCAGAACCCACAACACTTTTACAGCTTCGGGTTGGTTCCATGTGGGAACCGATGGTTGGTTGCATGATCGTTCAATTTAAAAAAAAAAAAACTGGTTGCTTACTTGATGATAGACAGAGAAGATTGGTCCAACAGCAATTTCCATATATGTGTATTATGCTTGACATTTAAGGCCGGCAGAGATTAAAAAATAATATATATATATAAAAGTATTGCATGGATATTATTTGAAACGTTTGAATTAGCTCGAGGGCTAGAAAGATGCAAATTGATCAAATTTTATTTTGTAATTTTTACCATAAAATTACAAAACAAGGAGGGTAATATTTAGACCACATACTTAGATTTTCTAAATTAATATTTTTATTTATTAAAAATATTATTTTTTGAATTTAAGTGAATTTATACTTGTCCCACATCGTTTAAAAATGAAAAGGGTTGAAAGTTGTACAAGTATAAATATAAAATTTGGATATTGAAAATGAAAAAGTCCCACATCAAAAGCAGAAAGGTTTGGTGAGACATCTCTTCTTATATAAATTGAAGCTTCACCAACTTTGAAAAAGGCTTAGGTATCTACACACACTAGAAAATATAGACTACTTAGTTTATTCTCGTTAGAATTTACTTCGAGTAGTCAAGTGTTTTAGTTGAAAATCGTTAGAATTTACTTCGAGTAGTCAAGTGTTTTAGTTAAAAATTTTAATTAAAAGTCCTTTGATCTGAAAAGCATTTGTAACCCTTTAATTATATTGTTCTCAGTAATTAATACAATCGTTTGATTAAGTTTGATATTAATTGGCGCACACTTTAATTTTTCTTTCGACTGTTATATGTTCAAAATGGCACGCTCGCATATTTGAGACAACTGATTGTTATGTTTTATACCAACAGATATATATGTCAAATGAACATAAAGTATGAACTATATTCTCAAAAGATCAAGTTTAATTACATATATGAAATAAGTTTCTTCTCAAGTATATCTGGTTTGATTACTGCTACATTCTACTTTCCTTATGAGTCATAAATTTTCCATAGCTTATTAAAGTCATAAAATCCCTTACTAGAGAATTTTTATATGTATATATATTAATTCTTTGAACAGAAATTTAGTGTCCAGAATTTATCAAAATATTGCATATCTTTAAAAGGTAATGTGTAAATTTTTTTTTTTTAATAAGATATGGGACAAATTTTTTATTTTAGTCCGTAATGAGAAAAAGAATCTCATATATATATATATATATATATATGTGTGTGTGTGTGTATATATTTATATAAGAATTTGACCCAAAAAAATAAAATTCATTTCATCAGACCTTCATCACACGTGCATTCAGAATCTAATAATGTAAACCCATAACACCGAACAAACTATCTTTCATTTCATATTAATATCTAAGCGATGTATATGAAATTCAAATTATTTTTTCGTTATATAGATATTTATCAACTACCACCATATTCTATAATGCATCGAAGAAACTGCCTTCATGTTCATCAAAAAAGAAATTGTGTTCTTGTCTGGTAAAGCTTATGTTAATAGTTGGATTTATTTTGAATTTTTTTATATATATATATATATTTAAAATTTTTTATATTATTTCATATAGTTATTTAAATATTATTGTTGGTGTAAAACACAACAAATTGGTCGTCTCCTAGGTGTGCGGGCGTGCCACTTCGAACCTAAATAGTCCAAAGAAATAAATAAAATGTGCGCCAGTTAAATCAAACTGTCAAACGATTGTATTAATTATGGAAAACAAAATAATCAAAAGGTTACAAATGCCTTTCAGATCAAAGGACTTTTAAATAAAATTTTTAACTAAGAACAACTATGAACACTTGACTACTCAAAGTAAATTCTAATGAGAATAAACTAAGTTGTCTATGTTGTAGTTGTGTTGATGTAGGGATCCCTTTTCAAAGTTGAAGAAGCTTGAATTTATAAGCAAAGAATTCCTCAAGAAGCTTGCTTACTTCCGATGTGGGACTTTTTCAAGAAACCAACTCATTTATACTTGTGAAAGTCCAAAACATACTCATTCCCAAACAATGTGGGATAGTTGCTCTTTTCCAAAGTAAAATATTAATTTTCTAAGCAAAATTAGTATGTGGTCCAAACATTGCCCCCCTTGCTTTGTAATTTTGTTGTAAAAAAAAAAATTACAAAGCAATATATGTTGATCTTAATACCACAACAAATTACCATAAACAAGCTTGACTCCATCGGACAGAAAATGGTCACGTGAGTTAAATCTTTAATTTCCTTAATTAAGATTAACAAACCAATTCAAGGCAAAAATTTCAAAGCAAGGCAATTATGGCTAAGTTTGCTCCACACTTTCCGAAAAATAAGCTAGAAACTCTTTTACATCAACCCATAATTTCCAAATTACCATCTTTTACCATAATTTTCCTCTCAATTTTCCTTACATGGCAAAATCTTTTGTTCCTTGTCTAAAACTCTTAATTGCCAAAAATGTCTTCCGATATCACGGCCATTCAATATTTGCCTTACATGCAAAAAATTTTTTCTTTGTTTCCTTTTGCCGGCCCTAAACACCAACCAAAATACACAAATATAAACATTTTTTACCACCCTAGCCGACACCTTAAACTGAAAAATAGTGTATGCATATTTCTCTCTTCTCCAAAAAAAAATCTGCTGCTTTATTTCTTATACCAACTTCATTCACTTTGCAGTAAAACTCCACGTCAAAACGCTCTCCAACCTTGCTGCAATCCTTTCCTGGTAAGTAAATCTCCATTGTTACACTGTATGTATCTTCATATGTGTGTTGTGGATCAACAATTTCTATCAAACTTTAAATACATCGTCCATTATTTAGTATATGTTTTTTCTGCCGTATATTTCAGTTTGATTTGTACCCGTTTGCTGCACCAGCCCCAACCCTTTCTTGCAATGCCACTACCTGGTAAACATTCACCGGCTCCCTTTTTTTCTTTTTTTTTTCTTTTTCTTTTCTCTCTGCCGGCCGTGCATATATACAAATCCCGTGTTATTTCTTTGTTTATATATGTATGTATATAAATACGCCGGAAAATCATTCCGGTTTCAATGGCGGCGTGGACGTTTACTGCCCACGGTCTGACTGGTTTCGCTCACGGTTAATACGGCTTCGCACACGGCTGAAGGGAACCGAGCTTCGCAGCGATGGCGGCATCGTTTGGACTGCAATGGGTGTCGTGGATTTCTTCCCAACATCAGAACGGGCTTCGCTTGCACACGGTGGAACGGACTGCAGCGGCGGCGTCTGGACTTGATTGCGGCGGCTGAGACTGGTTTCCTTCACAGCAGCGTCGTGGAAGTCTTCCCAGCGGCGGGTGGGGTGGAAATCTTCGCAGCGACGGCTGGACAGACGAACGATGCACGGCTGAACGAGGACTGGCAATGCACGCGGCTGAATGAGGACTGGATTGCGGCGGAAACACCTGGATTTCAGGGGCGGCAATGGAGAAGAAGATGCACAGTGCCGAAAAAACAACGGGTTCTACAATCGGGTTCGGGGCATGGATTCATGGCGGTTTGGACCCGTGTGGACTTGGGCTGAACCGTGGAAGCAAGCGTGGATCGGGCTTAATTCGCGTGGAGCACGGGCTGAACACGGATGAAGGCTGGGCTCTGGAACTGGATCGCTGCTGCTGGCTGAACTGATGCACGCGGGCTTGGGTTCGGGCCGCTGCTGGACTCAACGCTGGACCGAGGCTAGAGCGACGCGGTTGGGCTGAGGGACGCAGCTGGACTTGAGTGCTGGGCTGAGGCTGCTGACACTGGAGCGGGCTGACTGGATCG
>QANX01001007.1:0-18553 GCA_003254975.1 Ochetophila trinervis | reverse complement strand
TTTGCTAATAAGTAATAATTTTTCTTTTTTTTAATATAAAAATGCAACATTTAATTTTTTTATATAAAAATGCCACATCATTAAAATTTAGAAGTTAAATTTTTGCACCACTATATGGTCTATGGTGTTAACCTTAGTTAGCCACCTCAATTTCTCACACACACAAGTAAGACTATCTCACAACACCCAAGTATTTAAGCAAAATGTAATCACAAGCATGATATTGCACATATTAGTTTACAAGGTCTCCCCCAATATTTTTCTTTCACTCACAAAAACAAAAGAATACAAACCATGAACGTGCAAAGACAACCATAGCCCTCTACTTGGTGTCTCAATCTTGCCAAATATGTTACATAGCCAAAACCATGCAATTGACAACCCTAAGTGCCCTGGATATACTGGACCAATGAAACTATGTCACCTAGCCTTACAGTTGGCACCCACAACTGCTAGGGACATGTTGTCAATGGAAACCATGTGCCACGTATCTAAACAATGGCTCTGACAAACTTGGATGCAAGCCACCAAGGCAAGGGACATCCATAACTAGTCATAACCGCCTACAATAGTCAATCCATAACAAGCCAAACTGGTACCATGCGTCAGGCATGCAAGGCGCCAAGGCTGCCCAGCGGCCTTTTGCTTTGCCCCTTCTGCAACATGGGCACACAGCCTGCAACTGCTATAAACACTACTACAGAAAATAGCTATTGACGACGACCATACTTTTATATAGACGTCGGTTGAAAAAGAGAGCCGTCGTTGATAAAATAAGACGACGGTTAAAAAACATCAACGACGGTTTTAACTGTAACCGTCGTCTAAAGTTACCTCAAATACGACGGTTACTTCAACAACCGTCGTTGATAAAAGACTTAAATACACGTGGCAGCAACGTTGTGGCCATGTGTATGTTGAAGAGTATAGACGACGGTTCCTTTAGAAACCGTCGTCTATTGTTAACTTCTATTGTATGTTTCTAAACTTTTTTGATTAAAAGTATACTTACTCAATACTTTGTGTATACCTGGGTACCCCGAAAAAAAAAAAAAAAAAAACAAAAACAAAAGACGACGGTTTTAGCTTAGAACCGTAGTCTTTACTTGGGTAAAGACGACTGTTCTAAGCTAAAACCGTCGTTTTTACAAAAAAAAAAACGACGGGCCTGACTTTAGACCCGTCGTCTTTATCCAAACGGCGTCGTTTTGTAGCCGTGTTATTTGGGTAAAGACGACGGGCCTAGCTTTTGTCCATCGTTTTTAACTTAGTGTTTTGTTCTTTACACGCTTCTTCCTCTCTTATTTTTCCTCACTTCTTTAGAAACCCTAAAACACCCGCCGCTGTTTGCTCATCTTCTCCACTATGGTCGCCGTTTGCTCATCTTCTCCACTGTGGTCGCCGTTCCTCCTCTTCTCCACTTGGTCGCCGTTCCTCATCTTCTCCATTGTAGTCGCCGTTCCTCATCTTCTCCATTGTAGTCGGATTACTTCTTCATTTCACATAATATTTGTGATTTTTAACCCAAAAACTTTAAGGTTAGTGCTCGGCAATCTATTTAAATTGTTTTTAACAAATTGTGAATGCATTATTCCGTGAAAATGTTTGAATCCGTGCATTGAAAAATAATTTTGTATGATTAGATTGTGTATATAATCAAAAATTGTATAAATTATCCTGTGATATATATGAAACCCGATGATATGTATATTAAACTTGATGATATGTATGAACTACTCGTGTATATATTGTGTGAAAAATTGTATATGAGAGTTTTGGTTTAATTAGTAATTTTGTATAAGAGTTTTGTAATTAGAATATATTTAATATTTAATATAATTTTGTATAAATGTATTTAAATGCTGCTGAAAAAAAAAAAACATAGACGACGGTTTTATGTAGAAATCGTCGTCTATACTTAACATAGACGACGGTTCCAATATTAAACCGTCGTCTATATATTTGCCCCGTGGCATCCATGTGGCTTCAGTAATGTATTAGACGTCGGTTTTAAATCGTCGTCGATGTTTTATGAGTATTGACGACGCCTCATTAGACGACGGTTTCGTGTCCGTCGTCTAAACACGTAAGACGACGGATTTTCACCGTCGTCTTTGACCCTATTCTGTAGTAGTGAAAACCACCACAAAGTGTGCCAGCAAGCATATAGGTGCGCCAATACACTCGCGCCCCTACTCAAGCCCATGCATGCACTACACACCATAAGCAAGCGTAGCACGGAGGCACACGTGCCCGCAGGGCTTCGCCTACGCACAGTACATTGCTACACCCAAGCATCACTACAGCACACGCCTAACTGCATGCTAGCCCACATGCTAACTTGTTTGCTTGCCTCAACACCCATGCATGCTCATGCTATGTATACTTTCTGCCCACACATTTTGGAACTACAACATGCCACACTTGCCATAGTTATGCACCATAATCCATCACGGTCTAAGGCAAATCTGGCATGAGCCTATGCCTTGCTTTGCTGGCCACTAGCAGCACCTCATGCCTCATGGCATGCTGGGTACCAGCCCATGTAGTGCATTGATGTGCACTAGCACCAAAGTTGCACCCATTACAGGCACAACCCCATCCCATCTTAGCATGGTGCAAAACCAACAATGCCTTAGCCAAAGCCGATGGCCTAAAAGCTTAACAAATCTGCCCGACCTGAAACAGATGATGTCCTTGTCTGGTAAAGCTTCAGGTAGTCCTCAACTTGCTTCTCAAATTGCCACAGTATAGCATCTTTTTCACACATTTCATCTGCCTCATATTTCCATTTCCAATGCACAAGAAAATATGTCTCCTAGTCTTTTTGATGTACTCCTAGTCTTTTTGATGTACTCCATGATTCGATGATCAAGAATTCTCTTTACATCATTGTCAAACTGTTTCCCTTTACATCATTACAGAATGGGCTCTCTTGCATGAACCATATATAGGTTCTCTACATCTTCATGAAACGATTTCAAAAAACTCATGAAAAGTATGATTATTTGTCCTATCTAGCAGCAACAACCTATAAGCTACATTCTCCACCTTCTTCAATATCTCAAATGGTCCTTCATATTTATGCATAAATTCCCTATGCACTGCAATTCCAATGAGTTGCTTTTGAACATGCGGAGTTAACTTCAACAATACCTTTTCCCCCACTTGAAATTCAAGAGTTATCCTTTTGTGATCTGCATAATTCTTCATCCACCTAGAAGTATTGGCCAAGTTGTCATTTGTTTGTTCAAATCTTACTTCTCACACACATAAAGATAGGCTGCAAGACAGGCATCATTGTGCTTCTACTTCACCACCTTATGAGACGTCAAAGGCTGCCTTTCAAACGCCAATTCTGAGGGCTTAAACCTGTAGAAAATGATTTATTCACAATGTAACTAAATTGGGTAACATCAAGTTGACCTTTTTTTTTGGCTCGCTGTCACAAAATGCTTCAAGTAATTCTTTAGCAATGCATTCACTCGTTCCATCTTCCTATTTGTTTGGAGATGATTGACATTCATCTTTGAGGCCAACAACTTGAACAGTATAGTCTGAAACCTTCCAATAAACCAAACATCACAATCACTAATTATATCTTCCAGTACTCCAAAGTACTTCACAAAATGTTTGTGAATTATTTCAGCTGCAACATTCGTAAGGCATGCATATAGGAGTGCAATGAATAAGGCATATTTTGAGAACATGTCAACTACAACCATTATTGATCGTAAGCCATTAACCTTTGAAAATCCCACAATGAAATCCATCAAGATAGATTGAAATGGACTCTCGGGAATGGGCAACGGCCGCAACAATCTTGTCTTGTTGGCATACAAAACAAGTCTGAACATAAGCTTCTATGTTCTGCTCCATTTTAGGCCAATAGTAGAAACTGGCTAGCAACACCACCATGTGCTCCACACTTAGATGGTCAGCCCAAAGAGAGTTATGAGTCTCACACGTCAACTCTCTTCTAATTCCACCACTAACATGGGCATATAATTTGCCACCCTTCGCATATATTAGCTTTTCTCAAGCCAATAATGCCGCATCAAACCCTTCTTAATGTCTTGCAGAAGCTTGGTATATGCAACATTCTGCAAGCTTTGTTGTTTGATACGCTCCATAAAATTTGACTAAAAATTGGCAACGGCAACAACATATGCATGCACTTCTTTACTACTTAATGTATCTGCAACCTTATTTATGCTCCTGGACAATGAACCAATCAAAATCAAACTCACCAAGGTATTCATGCCACCATGCTTGCTTTGGGGTCATCTTTTTTTACGTTTTGAAGTAAGTATTAGCTATACTATCAGTCACAACAGTAAACTTTATACCTAACAAATAATGCCTCCAAATATCCAGGCAATTCACCACTACAATCATCTCTTTTTCATGGGCTCAATATCATTGTTCGACCTTCTTAAGTTTTCGACTTCCAAATGCAATTGGATGTTTTCCTTACCGATAGCTCTATCTAAAGCATCGATATGCATCACAAATGGCATACTAAAATTGAGCAACTTCAAAACAAGTTTTGTAGAGATGACATGTTTTATCTTCTCAAAAGCCTTCGCACATTTCTCATCACATACCCATTTAGCAACATTCTTCAACAAAGGAGTAAAGGGCTTACTTTCTTGGAGTAGCTCTCAAACAATAATAGGTAGCTACTCCTAAGAAAGACCACAACTAGGTTGCTTTGTTTTGGCGAAACCCATTCCATGATTTCTTGCACTTTTCAGTTGTCCATACGAATATGTCATTAGCCTATCCAATAGCCAAGAAACATCATCTTGGAGCGACATAACTCATTTTTCTTTTTCACATACAATTGGTGTTGCCTCAGTCTAGCAAACACCTTCTTTAGATGTTCCACATGAGCATCCAAGTTCTCACTATACAAAACAATATCATTCAGATATACAACCACAAATCGATACAAAAACTCATATAATACACCATTCACCAAGTTGCAAAACGTCGTAGGTGCATTGTTGATACCAAATGGCATAATAAGGAATACATATGATCCAACCTTGTTACACATGTTGTATTTCATTCATCACCCGACGCAACCGGCACTTGCCAATAACCAAATCGAAAATCTAGTTTCGTATAAACAGAAGCTTTGGAAAAATGGTCAAACATATCTGTTGCGTTCGGAACAAGGTATTTATACTTGATGGTGACCTTTTTCAAAGCTTTATCATCCACCATCTTCATTGAACTGTCATGTTTTCTTTGGAACAAAACATGAGCACAATATGGGGTTTTAGACAGTTTAATACATCCCCATGCATCAATCAATTCATCCAATTGCTTTTGCAATTCTACAAACTCCGATAGAGCCATCTGATAGAAGGCACAATCATGGCCTAGTACCATTTTCCAACTCGATTTAATAATCAAAAGCTCGAAAATGGGGAATTGATTTGGGCAAATGGGGAGGCATCACGTTTGCAAAGTCTCCCAAAATCCTAGCCACCACATTTGGCATCACCACAAACTGATCGAGTTTAATTTCTACCAACATAGCAACAAAAATATCAACACATTTATTCAAACCAGCTTTCAACTGTAAGGCAGAGATGGTTTGTTTTTGTTTCTTCTTCGAATGCTCTTTCCCAGCCAAAGTGCATTCTACTTAACATTGGCACATACCACCAGAAATCACAATCTCATTCTTGTGAGGCAACCAAGACATTTGGGCATTGACAAAGAAATCAATGCCGAGGATCATGTCAAAATCATCCAAAGGCACTACCATGAAATACAATCATTCTCCTAGCCACCAACCTTTATATTTGCCACGGTCAAACCGCACATGGATTGTGTAGAAGAGTTTAGGGCTTGGATACTATTTGAGTGTTGGCTAACACACAAATTCAAATCCTTGGATTTCCTCTATGCAACAAAATTGTTGTGGCATTGGTATGCAACAACGCCATCATTTCCTAGCCAGTCAAAATATTGAGTAATTGAATGGGAGTAACCTTAGAAGCATACTCTTTATCATTTTCATTCTCATCATCAACCACAAAGACATTGATCTTCTCATTCTTTGGGAAATCATGGACTCTTTGGGGACCATTACAAGTGAAGTAGCCCCAACTATAATTTGAGTTGTTCTTCGGTTTTCTAGCTGACTGGTTTGACTTCTTAAACTTGGAAGGCTCATCCTCTTTCAATTTTTTCCATCATTTCCCATCATCGTTATTCTTTTTATCATTGAAAGAGGATGATGAACCTGTATATTTGAAGTCCAATAAACCATTTGCAGTGACAAAGGCATCAAGTAAAGTGTTTACCCCTGCCTTTTCAACTCTTCTTGTGCCTAAGAACCAAAAAAGAAGTTGAAAAGTTGTTCTCCTTCTACCATGTTCTTGGTGTCCTATATCAATGAACTAAGTTCCTTAACATAGTCACAGATATTGCCCAATATGCCTTAGTTTCTTCAAAGCTTCCCTAGCAGCCCAAGTGTTGTTAAAGGGCATAAATTGATCTTTCAATTCTTTCTTCAGTTGTTCCTACGTCTCAATCTTTGGTCTTTACATTTCATCATCTTGCAAACGTGTTCGCCATCAAAGTTTGGCATCACCACAAAGACACATGCTAATAACCATAACTTTCTTATGATTCGGATAGTGGCCAACATTAAAGTATTGCCCTATGTTTCAAAACTAATTTTCCAGTTCCTTCTCATTCCTAGCCTGGATTTCAGATTAGGAACATTAAAATATAAATACTCAAAATTGCAATAAATTTGTAATTTGATTTGATAAATGGCCTGAATGACTATTTTTCTTTATTTTATTTTTTTTTATGTCCATTCACTTTTGCTTAGTATAAAAATTAAAATATCTAATATAAATACTCAAAAAATAAAAAAATAATTATGATTTCCATTATTATTATTTTTAAGATAAATTTTATTTATTGAGTTAATTTATTTATTTTTAGTTTTTAAAGAAAATATTTTTATTGACATAAGAAATGTGATTATGTTAAAATGAAGTCTATATTATATTTAAAAGTTAATAAAAGTATACTAAAGTCTTTTAAAATGAAATTTGATTAAACTTTACAAAAATATTTCATAATTATGTTAAACTCTATAAAAGTCTTTGAATATGAAATTTATATAAGTTTATGAAATTTTTTTTATAATTTTGCAAAAATTAGTCACTTAAAAGAAATCGTAAAAAAATTAAAATTCATATTGAATACATTCCCTATAAAAAGTCAAACGAAACAATATGGATAATAAGGCATCACTTAGGACATTTAAAATTAATTGATTGTCATGGGAAGAAGGAAAAGAGATATAAAATACTGCTAGGATTATAGATCAAACTAGTAAAAATAAAAATAAAAATAAAAAATTGTTCAAAGTTTATGAAAATCATTAACAAAAAGTTTTAAAAAATCACTTATACTTTTATAAGATCTATAAAAATTCATAAAAATATATTAATGTTTACAAAAGTTTGTGACTTAAAAAATTCTATACAAAGCTGCATTTGGAACTTGAAAATATTTTCAACGAAAAAAAAATGTAACAAATTTAAAATCATGTGCTTGGTTTAAAAATAATTTTGGAAAATCAAAGAGAAAGAAATATGACAAAAAACATTTCCAACTTTTCTCATAATTTTGGGAGCAAAATTAAAATTTAATAGAAAAAGATGAGGGTAAATTACACAAACTCTCTAGTTTCAAATCTTTTCATCTGTCTCATAGTTGCATATACAATTAAACATATTTTATTTTTTAAAACAAATAAACTTCTAATTTTATACTTTTTCACTGGTAGCATTTAATTTTTAATTTTTAATTTTGACAAATAAGCTAATTTATAAAATAACTTGTAAAAATATATAATATTTTTTTACTTAAATATTTTTCATTGAGGGTATTCTTTTCATTATAAATAATTAAATCACCAAATTTTAAAGTTAGATTGAAGGAAGAAGAGTATGTAAAAGTGTTTGTATAAATCACAACTAATATGTTGTCTCCTAGTGAGCGAGCGTGTCACTTCAAACCTATAACAGTTAAAAAAATAAGATATGCAACAATTTAATTAAACTACTCAAACGATTATATTAATTATTGGGAACAAAAATAATTAAAAGGTTACAAATGCCTTTAAGATCAAATGACTTTTAAATAAAATTTCAACTTAAGAACCAATAAGAACACTTGACAGCTCGAAGTAAATTCTAACGAGAATTAACTAAGTAGTCTATGTTGCAGTTGTGTGTTGATTGAGAGATCCCTTCCAATGTTGGTGGAGCTTCTATTTATAAGTGAAGAATTTATCAAGATGCTTGTTGTACTTCCAATGTTGGATTTTGGCAGATTTCAACTTCCAAATCAAGTATTCATACCTGTACAACTTCAATCCCTTTTCATCTTTAAACAATGCGGGACAAATATAAATTCACTTAATTCCAAAAATAATATTTTTAATAAATAAAAAATATTAATTTAGAAAATTCAAGTATATGGTCTAAACATTGCCTCATTGCTTTGTAATTTTGTTGGACATAGTAAAATTGCAAAGTAAATAACTTTGGCTTTGATACCACCAAAAAATACCACAACCAAAAATAACTAACACCAAATATATATCTTTATTTTCTTCAAACCAAATTGATGTTGCATGAGTAAACCAATTATTGTCAACAAACCTTATGCTACACAAGGCAATTAAGGATCAGCTCCAACCCAAAAAAATCATCCATAATATCTTCTAAAATTATAATGATGAAATATATTAGAATCATTTCTTAATCTTTCTTTCCTTGGACACATGCCATACTTTTCTCCTTAAAATTACATGTCCAAAATTCTTAATTGCCAAAAAATATCTTCCGCCCGAAATCTTGCATGTAATCCCATTGATTCCAAATTAATTTTCATATGCCAATCAATATCTCACTTTGGCATATCAAACAAAAAGACGAAAACATCATTGCCACATATCATGGTCATTGCATATTTTCCTTACATGCAATTTTTTTTTCTACCGGCCCCAAATGTCAAGCATAATATACATATACATGTATTATTTTACTAGCTAACACCTTCAATTGACATTGTGCATGCATTTTTCCACTATTTCTTTTAGGTACGAAAAATTTACAGATGCTTCATGGTGAACCAAGCCATGCAAATGACATTCCATTGTTCGGAATCGAAACAGTTTGCAGCGAGAGAAGCTGCATGGTGGAGTCGAGGTTCTCCTAGACGCTGAGGTTGGCATCGTCGGAGAAGCACCGACGAATGGGATTAAGCAAAGACTATAACTCAGTTGATCTTCCAATATTTATCTCCGCTGTCGTATTCTTCCATCGTTGTGTCGCCGTAATTAGCTGTGGAATAACTTGATGGAGCAAAGCCACTGTCGGTGTTGTACGACATTCTGATGAAGGCTATGGAAGGTGAGGAGGTGATGTTGATGGACATAGTTCTCGTGGGGGGCCGAGTAAGGAGGAGCAACGGGTGGGGATCTTCCTATGCTTCATCTTATTCCACCAGTTTGTCTGGTTCCTTCAAGGCCTCAATGACCAAAGCAGCAGCGGAGGGAACCTTAGAGACCTTGGCCTTGACGATTTTGGTTCCAGAGCACATGTTCTGATGGTGGAGCAGCCGAAGTTAGAGGTGAATCGCAGGGCATAGTACATCCAAATGTTGGTGGAGAAAGCGGCGGAAAAAGTTGAGACGGACATGGCAAGGGATTTGAGAATGAGCGTGTTCTTGCGGCCAAGGGAAGAGTCTGCAAAGAAAAAACACTCCGACAGGGTTAGACAGGCATGGGAGACACAGGCCTGAACACGGGCATGGGGGCTAGGCTTAGATTGGATAGGCTGGACGCACGGGCTTGACGTAGGGCAAGCAGCTTGGACTTGCAGTTAGGCTTGGATGTGTAGCTGGTCTTGGAAGTACAACTAGGCTTGGATTGGATGGGGGCTAGACATACAGTTGGAGACACCTGGGTTGGACGCGGGTTAGATACACCTGGGCTTGGCTGCGTACGGGCTAGATATGCGGTTGGACATGCAGGCCGGGCTTTGGACATGCAGGCTTGGCTGCACGGAGCTTCGACGCGGATGGGCTTGGGCATCCAATCGAGGATATTGCCGATGGTATATCTTTGGGGTTTGGCTTGCATTTCCTCAGCTCCAATATGGATTTCTAAATATATTTGGCATGTCTTTGTCTGTGTCCTTTGAAATATTTCATCATTTTCGACAATGAAAACCGTCCCGCGATGTATTTGTTGATGTTACATTTGCAGAGCATTACCCCCTAGTATCATATCCTCTAGCATCTGATCTGACATTTTACACTGTGTCTGAATTTTCTTTAGATCATGACTTTCGCTAGATGGCGTTCTTATTCTATCGTGCTAGCTAAAACTGGGATCCAAGTAACAAAGGCAAGACGACAACTGCATTGATCATTACCTCATCCACGGTTCCAAATTTGAAAGTTGATGGCTTGACGACTGAAGAAACAACCATATTTTTTTTCTACCGAATTGTTGACCATGTCCTTCAAGCACGACTTGAGTTCTGCATTTTTCCTTCTAATCTATCTCTTTGCAGGTTTCTTCCCTTGTAGAACTTTAGATAAGATGCTGACTTTCTTGGATAAAGTTGCGATCTCAGGTCTTCCATCTAGGTCGTCGAGACAGGACTCCAACTCATTTGGCATGATACCATCCTTTTTCTTCTTTAATGGAGCTGCTACTATTGTCCGACTTTCAGCATGTTGGCATTGCATCCACCTATTTTGGGTTTTGTTAAGCTGATGATAGGGATTATATTCTACAGGATACCAATAATCTACCTCCAAATCAAATGGCTTAAAAGTCTTCGACTTCTTGATCTTCTGGCAAACCAATCTTGTCATGTGATCCCTAGAAAAAGTGACATGGATTCTCAGCTCAGCTTGATCTCCTTAGCGTTGGCCGTTCCATTCTCCACTTCTGTCTTGCATCCTTAGACCTAAGCTCTGGAACATTGATTTTTGGCTTTGTCTTTCTATCGGTGGCTTGGACATGTTCTGACTTCTTGCAGGATGCCTATTTCCTTCCTCTTTGGCTTCATGTATGCATTTGGTACTAAGAAACTTAGTGAATGATTCAGTCTTTTGGGCTGAATACTCCTCTCCAAGCTTGACGTCCTTTTCCATATTTGTCTGCCTGATGTCTATCCCAAGTCCACCTTGATCCTAGGTCTCATCAAGTCTGAGATGTTCGCTGAAACCATGTTTACTTTGGCCCAAGATAAAGGATTGTTTTCCACTTCCATTATCTCATTGCCTTTCTATGGAACTTTAATGCCCCATTGTCAATCATCGCTGGATAGTATTTTTTAAGACCATAAAATTGACAGTCTGATACGACAACATGCCATGCCATTTGCAATATGGCTTTTTCTTCATCTCTTTAGCTGTTTACAGGATATGGCTGTCAGGTAATTTAATTACCTTATCGGCCAGCAGATTGTAACATCCCGTTTTGAGAAAAATAATAAAATTTCAAGTTTGACCAGTTTGACCTTGAGTGGGCTCAGAGTTGACTTTTTGTGTGGTTATATTTTGGCTTTGACTTTGGTACCGTTGCATAGAGCTAATCGATATGAGTCCATAGACTAGTAGTATGCTTGACTAGGAGTTAAGACCAGGAAGTTATGGTCATTTTAGTGTGAAGGGCTTTTTGGTAATTTGGCAAAAACTGATATTTAAGTGTGAGAAAAGACGAAAATGCCCCTGTCTGCATCTTTAAGAATCTGGAATTCCCACGTACACCCTCCCCACCCGACGCCTTCCACCCCTTTCGCCAAGCCATTTTTGCACGCCGGTAGCCGCCGCACCGTGGCCGGAGTTGGCCGACCACCACCCCTAGATCGAAGCCAGTAACCTCCTCTTCCTCCCTGTACTGGTGGTTCGCCTTGAAACAACCCAGATCGCCTGAAATTTCAGCGAGACCGAGAGCTCGTGCAACCCGTGCAGCCCGTGCACTGTTGCGACACCACCTTTGGCCGGCCATATCTCACTGTTCCGGTGGAGTTAGGGAGCGTGCATGGTACCTTTGGAAAGCTGGTGCGACAATCTACATTTTGGTACCAAGATTGACCTCGGAGACTGCCGTATCACGTCGGAAAAAGGCCGCGAAGTCTCAGAAAAACTACCCGCGACAGCCACCTTTCCTCCTAGATCTACTCCGATCGTCGACGAGTGGCACGACACAGCCACCACCACTGGCCTCAGACCGCGCCGGCGACCAGATCTACAGCTGGCCGGACTCCGGTGACCACCCCACGCGCCCCACGCGCCGCCCACGCGTCGCCGCCGTCTTCCTCCACGCGCTGCCGCCGATCTCGTCCTTTTCCGGTGAGTGGGTGCTCACCACCCATTCCATCGCATTCCTAGGGTCGTGGGCAAGCTTTCTGTACCTTCAATTTGATTTAATTTTGGTCGGATTCGAAAACGCACAATCCCGGCCGAGGTCCGATCTTCCGGGACCGATTTCGATCAATTGCTGCGATGAATCCTGAAATTGAAGGTAGATTCTCATTCCTTGCATCTTCAATTTCGTTTCGATATAAAGTTTGCTGAAATCGGATTTGAAACGGGAAAATTCATGTATTTTGGGGATTTTTACCGATTTGGGACATTTTCGTAATTTCTGAAAATATTGGGGTATTTTCATAATTACTGAAATTGCTGGGCAATCTTGTAATTAGTGTTTTAATCTTGTAATGGGAGACTTAGAGGACTCCTCTGAGCCGTTGGTTAGTTTCGGTAATTTAAAGAGTGTTTTGGTAATTTATTTTAGGTGTTCGTACACGTTCGAGGGCTGGATCGGAGATCTAGCAGGAGCACGCGTCAGACCAGTGAGTGCATTTATTTTCTAAATCATTTGGGAATATATGCTATATTTGATTTGAAATCTATAAATATGTTTGAATTGAATTTTCCTTATGCATTAAATTTTAATTATTAAATATGTTTTTGATGTTTTAAATATTTGCATGAGTTTGATGTTATGATTTGTTGAATTTCCTATTTATTTGGAATCAATAGAAATTTGTGTTTTGATTGATTGTTTAATGGATTTTGAAGCTTTCGGATATTTTACAACTTGTGGAAAATTATGGCTTTTATGGAATTTAAGAATTTTGGGGCAATTTTCTGATATGCAAAATATTTGATTGTTTTCGTAAAAATTTTCAAAAGAGAAGATTTTGGAAAATTGTTTAAAAGTAAAAGGATTTGAAAAATTGTTGATATTCGATGATGGAGGATTTTAGAAATGATTTTGAGGAGTACCACACGGTATCGAGATGTTGATTGAGATGTATGGATTATTATGCGCGCTATATGTATTATGCCATCCTCTGCTGCGGACACGTGTCGGGAGAGAGATGATGAGGATCCTGCCATGACGGATTTGGGACGCCGGTTCGTTGTGATGAGTTTACCCCCCTCCCCCCGCCTGTGACGCCATCAGGACGCTGAGGGTCACACGGCACGATACTATGTTGTGGTACTGGTTGGGTTTTATAATTGTTGATTGCTGATTTTAAATTGATGGTTTTGAAATTGTGGGTTGGAGCCCATGGTGTTTGGTTTTAGATCGGTGTTGGATTTAACAAATGTTCTATTTGCCATTTTAATCAAACATGATTTACGAATAAATTTAATGTTTCTTGTTGAGATTATATTTATGGTTTTAGTGATTGATTCGTGTTTTCAATGATCGTTTTAAATTACGTTTTCGCCCCACAAACTGTTTATAATGATTTAATGATTTTGGGGATTAAACCAAGGGTTTTGCGAAATGATTTTCAAAACGGGGAACCTTTCAATTGAGAGACGTGAGGTTTGAGTGTAAAGGATTTAAACTGTTGAACTTGTTTTAAGTCCTGCAGGCAGGACTTGGGTAGTGCGGGTCCTGTCACGTGAGGTTTGAGTGTAAAGGATTTAAACTGTTGAACTTATATTTTGTAGTTATCTAGGAGCACTCACTGAGATTTTATATCTCACGTTTTGTATTTTTAACTTCGTTCCCTAGGTCCTAGCTGCAGGTCCTCGTGAGCTACCATCGGCATCGCATCCGCTTATCGCATTCGCACTCGACTTCCGCTACTACCTCTACTTATGTATAAATCCTGTTTCCTTTATTCTGTTTCATTGATGGATTTGTATCTTTTATATTTTGTTTATCTCACTTATGATTCTGTCATTCCTACATTCGCCCTAAACTGTTATGTTATTTATTTCAGCACAGCTACTTATTTGTTGCAATGCATAATTTATCATCTTTTAGTCCTACTATGGTTTTATTGTTTATTAAACCCCTTTTTGGAGGAGGATTCTGTCGGCTGCCCCGAAGGGTTCTGGTGGAATCTTCCTCAGGCGGGGCCTCTCCGGTTATTCTGGAGGAATTTCCAAGGCGGGTCCTGTCAAATATATAGACGACGGTTTAAGATTGGAACTGTCGTTTATGTTAAATATAGACGACGGTTTTTACATAAAACCGTCGTCTATATTTTTATTTTTTATTTTTTTCAGCAGCTTTTAAATAAATTTATACAAAATTATATTAAATATTAAATATATTTTAATTACAAAACTCTTATACAAAATTACTAATTAAACCAAAACTCTCATATACAATTTTTCACACAATATATGCACGGGTAGTTCATACATATCATCAAGTTTAATACATATCATCGGATTTCATATATATCACCGGATAATTTATACAATTTTTGATTATATACACAATCTACAAATTAACAACCAACTTAACAAATACATTCAATATTCAAACAAAATAATGCATTATATTCAATATTTAAACTTTTCAATGTACGGATTTAAACATTTTCACAGAATAATGCATTCACAATTTGTTAAAAACAATTTAAATAGATTGCCGAGCACTAACTTTAAAGTTTTTGGGTTAAAAATCACAAATATTATGTGAAATGAAGAAGTAATCCGACCACAATGGAAAAGATGAGGAACAACGACTACACTGGAAAAGATGAGGAACGAAGACCACAATGAAAAATGAGCAAACGGCGACCACATTGGAGAAGATGAGCACACAGTGGTGGGTGCTTTAGGGTTTCTAAAGAAGTGAGGGCGGGTGCTTTAGGATTTCTAAAGAAGTGAGGAAAAATAAGAGAGGAAGAGGCGTGTAAAGAACAAAATACTGAGTTAAAAACGACGCACAAAAGTTAGGCCCGTTGTCTTTACCCAAATAACATTGCTACAAAACGCCACCATTTTGATAAAGATGACGAGTCCAGAGCCAGGCCTGTCGTTTTTTTTTTTTTTTTTTTTTTTTTTTTTTTTTTTCGGGTAAAAACGACAGTTTTAGCTTAGAACCGTTGTCTTTACCTGGGTAAAGACGACGGTTCTAAGCTAAAACCGTTGTTTTTTTGGTTTTTTTACCATAATTTAATCAACGACGACGGTTCCTATTCTCTACAAAGAGACACGTGGCAGCAACGTGGATGCCACGTGTTTTAGAGATTTGTAGACGACGGTTTATAAAGAAACCTTCGTTGATTTTTTTTATACGACGGTCCATCGTCTTTATTACCCGCCAAAGTTAATAACCGTCGTATTAGTGTATCAACGTCGGTTTTCTTTGTTAACCAACGTCTATATAAAAATAAGGCCGTCGTCGATAGCTTATTTTTGTAGTAGTGTTAGGTTTTGTCAAAAATGAAGAGAAAAAGTCAACGGGATCAGTTTGGCCAGACATCATGGCCGAAATTGTATGATTTTAGCAGTTCAAAAACCAAGTCACATGACTTGGTTTAATGGAATCGAGTCAACCTGCAACATGTCTAAAGATTAGGGACAACCCAAATGGCGCATATTTTGGGTGTCCTGATCGTTTGACTTGTTGGAATCTTACGATTCTCGTCGCCTTTTTTGGCCAAACTGATCCTGTTGGTTTTTTCTTTTTATTTCAGATGAAGCCCATTTGTTTTTGTAAAATCCACAAAAAATTCAAACCTAATTCACAGGATTTGAAACTTTAAAGCATATTTTCATGTATTTTGTCAATTTAATCATGCAATCTTTTACCTAGATGCCATTAAACTTATGACAAATGAAATCAAGATACTAAATACAACTAAACCCGTGAGTTGAAACCCGATGGATTTGGAGTTTTTCAAGGAAAATGTGAAGGCAAATAGATGGTGGTGGTGAGAGAAGGGTTGTTAAATGTTAGAAGGGATGAAAGTGTGAAAAATCGAGTTTATCCTATCACTATTCATCATGAGCGCTGCTCGTGAAGATAACGAGGGATATCAAACGGATATGAGAGTAGGTACTAATTGCAACATTTTGGTGAGTTTAGGTACTAAATTGTTAAAAAAAAGTTTAGATACCAATGTGACATCCGGCATAATTCACGTACTAATAGTATAATTGACCCTAATTTTATATGGTAAAAACTGCATAAAGACCAGACTTTAGATTTTGAATATTGACCTAGCCTAGCCCGGCTCTAATTCTATTTTCAACCTGAATAAAGCCCAGTTCAAACCTGTTTGAACCTAAATTTTTAAGCTTGGGTCAAGTTAGACAGTCTATATTTACAATCCTAATTTAGACTAACTCTTTGCATCAATGAAGATTCAAATTTTACTATTTCATTAAAAAAATTGAAAAATATATAGCAATAATACTAGGTAGACCAAAGTTTAGATAGCAAATAATGTGACATTATCTTATATATAAATACATAAATGAACCCAATTAACTTACTAAGCTCTTGTTCAACTCAAACTAACTTTTTAGGAAAATATGTAGGTTAATTTTCATAAATATATCAAAATTAATTACTAAACATGCAAGATTTTGTATACCGAGGCTATATATATATATGTGTGTGTTTGTTGTGTGTGTGTGTGTGTTTTTTTTAATGCATGTATATGATTCAAGTATGAAATAATTTCATTAGTAGAGAAAAAGTAAACAAACTAGCTATCCTGATGTTACTGTAGTAATTTTCTTGATAACTTGGTAGCTGACACAAAATTTCAATTATGTTTATTTATCTGCAAATACCTAGAAATAGTTTGATTTGCCCAAACAAATAATAATGATGATAAATACAAAAAAGTACGTGATTAGGAAATGGAGTACATGAATTTTCAATGAACACATAAAATCGTATTGACCAAGAGTGTTGAAATAAAAAGATTCAATTAAAGATGCAAAATAGACACCATAAATGAGGTATTTAATTAGTAAGGTAAAGTATGTGGTACAGAATAATAGCATGCCTCTTCTCATATCACATCTATATATCTACCTCACTCAATTTTCTTTCATTTGCATTTTAATTTTTTTTTTTTGTTGATAGATTTAAGTGATTGGGACCTATAACCACAATTGGGAGAGAATCTTTTTAATACACTAATTAACTTTGATCTGATACAACTACTTATACGTACACATTAGCTACTATACGTACAGAGTCAGTGAAAATTAAAATCCAAAAATATATAATTAATTCCCAATACAGGTTGTGTACTTGAAAATTGGGTGGTATAATAATAATAATAATTGAAAGGAGATTAACTAGAAGAAGAAGAGAATTAGAACATTCCAGATAAACTGGCACCTTCCGAATAAGTCCAAAAATAAGTAACAATGAAAAAAAGACCTCAAAGTGAAAAACCACCTTAATAAACAAAAACAATCCTAAAAAACAAAAGATCAAATCTAAACAATACGGAAGCTATGACTATCCCACAAATCTCCCATATAATGAAAAATACATTGACCAGACAAATGAAAACTCCACTCATCTTCAGAAATAGGCAATATAATTTTTAACAACTTATCCGCCACCACGTTACTTTCACTGTAAATATGTAAAATACAGAAATAAATAGAATTTATAATTTTAAACAGATGTGACCAATCAAACAATAATAATAATAATAATAATAATAATAAATAATGGTGTGTGAACCACGAATAATAATAATTATTATTAATTATTATTATTATTATTATTTTAATTATTTTTCGTACAAGGGATTCAATGAGTGGAAGAAAATAAAATGTGAAAGAAAATATGTAAACAAATGAATACCAATTTATACATGTTTGATAGTGTGGATAAGANAAAAAAAAAAAAAAAAAAAAAACACTTTGTTTTAGGGTGGGAATTCGAACTTAAATCTGAGTGAATTATACAATTAAAGAATAGTAGACTTTGACACTTAACAATCGGAGAGGACAAGTGCTTCCCTCCGCCAAAATTAAAGGAAGAAAAAAGAAAATATTGTATCTAAAATACATGTACCAAATGAAAATATCGGTATCGACGGAAATATCGAAGGTTCAAAATACGGAAATATTGATGGAAATATCGACAAAATATCGATATCGATAAAAAAACGAAAGAAATGACGGAAATTTATAAAAAAATATAGAAATTTTTGATGAAACTTTAGGATATGCTTATTTATTAGAT